>RJWJ010001927.1:0-113553 GCA_004363605.1 Indri indri
CAGCCCATGAACTTTACATATGTCTCTATTTATTTAGGTCTTGCCTAATTTTTCTTGGCAAAATTTTATAGTATTCAGCATGTGAGTCTTCTACATCTTTTGTCAGATTAATCCCTATGTCATATTTTTGACATGATTGTAATGGTATTTATACTTTTTTCTATTTTCATTATTGGTATACAGAAATATAATTGATTTTTATATTAATCTTGTATCCTTGCTAAGTCACATTACTTCTAGAAGCTTTTTGGTAGATTCCATAGGATTTTCTACATAGCACATAAAAAAAGGGTCTTTAAAAATGTCTTCCTTTCCAATATGGAAACCTTTCATTTCTTTTTCTTGTGTTAGTGTGATGGTTAGAAACTCCTGTAACACTATACATTCTTAGGGAGAAAGTATTAAGTCTCTTGCCACAAATATGATGTTAACTTTAGTGGTTTTGTAGATACCTGTTACCAGGTTAAGGTGGTTCCCTTCTATTCCTACATGTTAGAGAGTTTTTTGTTTTTGATTTTGTTTTTTAAATCAGGAATGGATATTGGAGTTTTGGCAAATGAGCATCTATTGAGATATTGATACAGTTTTTCTTTTTTAGTTTATTAATATCTTTAATTACACTGATTTTTAAAATGTTCAACCAGCCTTATATTTCTGGATATATTAATCAGTTCAGGCCATCATAAAAAAAAATATGAGACTAGGTGGCCTAAACAACAGAAATTCATTTTCTCACAGTTCTGGAGGCTAGAAGTCTAAGATCAAGGTGTTGGCAAGGTTGGGTCTGGGGAGGCCTCTTTTCCTGGGGTGTAGACGGCCACCTTCTCATGGTGTCCTCACACAGCCCTTCCTCTGTGCTTGTGCAGAGAGACAGAGAGGGCTCTGGTACCTTCTACTCTTTCTAAAAGGACACCAGTTCTATTGGTACAGGCATTATGAAAAACAGTATGGAGGTTTCCAGTGAAATTAAAACTAGAACTACCATATGACCTGCAATCCTTCTTCTGAGCGTAAACACAAAGGAGATGAAATCACCACTTCGTACAGACATCTTTACTCTCATGTTCATGGCATCACTATTCACAATAGCCAAGCTATGGAAACAACCTAAGTTTCTACCAGTGGATGAATGGATAAAGAAACTGTGGTATATATATGTATACAATGGAATATTATTCAGCCCCCAAACTAAGGAGACCCTGAAATTTGCCACAAAGTGGATGAGCCTGGGAACATTATGCTAAGTGAAATAAGCCAGGCACAAAAAGAACAATATCGAATTATCTCACTTAGAGTGGAATCTAAAAAAATTGAAATATATAGACATAGGGAATAAAACAGAAGCTATTAGGGTGGGGCGGGGGTGGGGTGAGGAGGAAATGGGAGCTGTAGGTCAGAGGATACAAAGTAGCAGATATGTGGTCTGAACATATCCAGAGATCTAAGTACAGCATGAGGACAATAGGTAATACATTGTAGTGTATTTACAATTCATGACAAATAGTTAGATTTTAGCTACTCTTGAAACAAAAACAAAATGAGTAACTATGTGAGGTGATGGATGTTAACTTGCTTCACTATAATAACCTTCTTACTATTTATACATCTCCCATAACATCATTTTGTGTACCTTAAATATACATAACACAATTTATTTCAAAGAAAGGACATCGGTCTTATAGGATTAGGGCCTGCTCTCATGACCTCGGTCAACCTTAGTTACTTCCTCACAGGACCTGTCTGCAGTCGCATTGAGGGCTAGACCTAAGTGTCTGGGTGTGGGAGAAGGATACAAGTCAGTCCTTAACACTGGCATAAAGCTCAGTGGGTCATGTGTGTTCATCTTTTTATGTATTGTTAGATTTGATTGGTTAAAATTTTGCTTACAATTTTGGCATCTATTAATATGTTTAAGAGGGATGTTGGAGTGTAAATTTCTTTTTCTATAATGACTTTTTCAGATTTTGGTATCAGGGTAATTCTGCCCTCATGGAGTGAATTGGGAAGCATTCCCTCATCTGAATTTTCTGGAAGAGTTTGTATAGAATTGATGTTATTTCTTCCTTTATTATTAGAGAGACTTCACCAGGGGAGAGCCACCTGGACAGTTTTCTTTGTGGACGTCCTTTTTTTTCCTCTTAAACAATTTCTTTAATAGACATAGGGTCATTCAAATTATCTATTTCTTGAACTTCAATAATTTGTGTCTTTCAAGGAATTAGTACGTTAATGTAAGTTGTAAAATTTATTGCCATAATTTTGCTCATAACATTCACTTACATCCTTTTAATCTTTGTAGACTCTGCAGTGGTGTCACTTTTCTCATTTCTGTGTGTGCATAAATTTGAAAATTTTCTGGACTTAGACTGTAGAAATTGTCTCCCCTATGTTGTAGAAAAACTGATATTTCTACTCAAGGGGTTTTTTTTGGTCTTATTTTTATTGTTTTAGCCTGGTTTCTTAGGGCTTGCCCCTGTGCCTGCATAACATATGTGCAAGCCATGATTTGGGCAGGGCCCATCAAGGTTTCATCCTCTGCTGAAGGATCTGTGCGCGCTGGAAATGCATTCAAAGATGCAGCCAGTTCTCATGTCTCCATGGATTTACTGTTTCACCAGGGTCTCTCAGTTCTCCCCAGACATACATGTGGTTTCCGTCAGCCAGATAGCTGTGGGCAGCTTATCTTAGACATTCCTGTGTCTCTGTGTGTTAATGTGCATACGTATGAGAGAGAGAGAGATTTATTTTAAGGAATTAGCTCACATAATTGTGGGTGCTGGCAAGTCTGAAATTTACTAGGAACCAGGGAAGAGCTGATGCTGCAAGTTCAAAGGCCACCTGCTGGCAGGTCAGTCTTTTCGTTTCTATTCAGGCCTTTGATGGACTAGATGTGCCTTACCCACATTAGGGAGGGCAATCTGCTTTATTCAAAATCCACTGATTTAAAAGTTAACCTCATTCAAAAACACCCTCACAGACACACCCAAAATAACACTGGACCAAGTATCTGGGCATGGAGGCCCAGCCAAGCTGACACATGAGAGTAACCATTGCAGCACTGTGGTTCTCATGGTCTGGCACTTGCACCAATTGGGACCCCACCTCCCTGCTCATCTCCTGCTAAGCCTTCCCTAACTGGCAGAACCATGGCTTTTTACCTCTTGCCCCATATCCAGCCTGCCCATTCTGGGATCATTTAGGCAGCCAGCCCTGTACTGGCAATACTGTGGTTCCCAACCAAGCTATGGGTCTGCCCTGGCAAGGCTACAGGCTCATTGTTCTCATGGGTAACTTAGCCACTGTTTTCAAGAATGAATGCTTCTCAACTTGTTATCTGTCTATACATTCATAATTGTTGCGTCTTCCTAATGAATTGACCCTTTTATCATTAAAAAATGTCTGTCTTTATCTCTGGTAATACTCCTGTCTTGAAGTCTATTTTATCTAATATTAGTCTGCCACTGCAGTCTTATTACTTGCTGTTTTCTTGGTATATCTTTATACATTCATTTATTTTCAATCTATTTGTGTCTTCTTATTAAATGTCTTATATATAGCACACAATTAGGTCCTGCTTTTTTAAAAACCCAATTTTGACAACCTCTTGCTTTTAATTGGAATGTTTCAGCCACTAACATTTGTTATAGTTATTAGCACAGTTAGATTTAAGTATACCATTTAAAAAATTTTTCTGTTTCCCTCTTTGATTTTTGTTTCTTTGTTCGCTCTTTCATTCCTTCTTTTGGATTACTTGAATCCTTTGGAATTCCATTTTAACTTGCTAATGAGAATAGCTATACCAGTTGCTCCAGTAAATCAAGGAAAGGCCAGTTTCTGAGTACAGAGGAGAGATTTTGTGCTCAGTTTAAGGTTTGGGTGATGTCAGATCTCAGGTTTTACTCAAATGTCTCCATCCCTAGCCTCAGAGGCCCATTTCTTCTCAATTAATGACCCACCTTAATATAAGAGACTTGCAGGACTTTGGGCTCAGTTTACACACTTTACAACCTGAACAGTATGTTTGGGTTCTGGTCCTCAGTTCTGACTACTTTGCAGGTATGAGAATAAGAGATTCTTTCACACTGCTATAGGAACTCTCTGGTTCTACGACTGTATCCTGAGCTATGTAACTACCCAAGCTTTCTGAATATACTTCGTACAGTCCATCCCATCCTGTAGTCTTTGTAGTCATCATTACTATAGAAACTCCTGACTGCAGCATCTACTTAATTTTCCAAGGTCTTACTATTGGCCAGCACTTTGTCTCACACATGATAATAGAAGCCATTCTGGTGCTGCAACACACCCCAGATTACCACTGCCTCATTTTCCACCCTCAGAAAGGTCACTGATGTATTCAAGCCTAGACGGGTGAACAATTCAATCCTAGAATGCCATCTCAAGGCTCTCTTGCCTAGGATTGCTCCTACTACCAAGGACTGTATCAGGGACCAGATAGCAAAACAGAAACCACATAAGGGATTTAATACATATTTTTAAAAATTTTTAAATTAAAAATAATTTGTTTTAAGAGCTAGGGTCTTGCTCTGTCACCCAGGCTGGAGTGCAGTGGCATGATCATAGCTCACTGCAGCCTCAAACTCCTGGGCTCAAGCAATCCTCCTGCCTCAGTCTGAGTAGCTGGGACCACAAGGACATGCTTCCATGTTTGGCTAATTTTTAAAATTTTTTGTAGAGATGGGGGTCTTGCTATGTTGCCCAGGCTGGTCTCAAAATCCTGGTCTCAAGCCACCCTCCCACCTCAGCCTTCTGAAGTGCTGGGATTACAGGCGTGAGTCACTGCACCCAGCCAAGGGATTTAATACAGAGAATTAGTTACATGGACAATTAAAGCAGGGTAGTAACTTAGAGATTAGCAAGTGCAGAAAGTGAGTGCTATTCCTAGGGCTGAAGAGACAGTAGGAAGAGTTGATGTTATCATAGTCATATTCTGAAACCCTCCAATAGGAGCAATGTCTATGATGAGTATTGCACAGAGGAGACTGGAACCACAAAAGAAGAGGATGGCTGGCCGAGATATTGCCACAGAGGACACTTGTCTACTATCATAGGCAGTCAAAGGCAGAGTGCTGCAAAGGGAAAACTTCGGCAGTCTCCTTCTCTTGGGACTCCCACTGGCTGAACCTACCAGGAGGCCAGTTGTTCAGGGAGCTTGTGTTGTGGCATGTTGTATGCCGTAGGGCATCAGGGAGAAGCAGGAGACGGATCTGAGGGTAAACAGGCACATGATGGGCATGCCCTCCATTAAGCTGCGTGTGGACTGCACCGGGCAGAGATAATTTGCATTAATCGACCACTGCTGTGTAACAAACCATCCCTGCACTTAATGGCTGAGAACAACAAACACTTCACTAAGGATTCCGAATCTGGGCTGGGCTTGGTGAGCTGCTCTACTCTGCAGACGCTGCTTCTGTGGCTGCTTCGCCAGGACGGCAGCCGGCAAAGTGGGATGCTGACTGCGGGCCTCCCCTCTCTCGCTTAGTGTTGTCTCGACCTTCGACAGAGGGTCCGGGGCGCGCCCACCTGCGGCCCCCGCAGCCACGCACCGCGGCCGTCTGCTTCCCCAGTCCTCACTTTCCCCGAGACTGACTCGTTCTCTCCGGGGCGTCCTGGTAGGCGGGGATGGGGGATGGAGTTTGGCGTTGGGGCTCAAGATCGCCGAAATCGCGCCCCTGAGCAGCCACGGTCTGCGCGTCACCAGGCCCGGTGGACATGGCCAGCGGCGGCGGCGACACCGCAGGTTAAAACTCATAAAACCCCTGCACTCCTTTCAACAGACTTCTTTCATAGAAAGCGTGACTCAAACCAAGGCCGCGTGCCCGCCCAGTGCCTCGTACCACTCGCAGCCGCCCCTTAGCCCGGAACCTTCCCATCCGGCCCGTGATGGCCGCGGGGAACGGGGGGCGATTAGGCCAGCGCACGCGTAGCCCCGGCGCAGGAAGAAGCGGGGCATTGTGGGAAGCGCCCGCGCTTTCGCGGGTTCCGCGAAAATGGCGCCCTCGTTGCCGGCGGCGCCCGCGCCTTAGCCCGTCTGGAGCCGGGAGCCCGCGGGGCTGGGGAGGGTGCCGCGGAGGTCCCTGTGCGCGGCGGAGAGGCAGCAGGCTGGCGAGGGCCGGAGACTCCGCCAGGGCCCCCCGTGCGCAGTTCCGGGGCGAGGATGGCGACCCCGGACCAAAAGTCGCCAAACGTTCTGCTGCAGAACCTGTGCTGCCGCATCCTGGGCAGGAGCGAAGGTAGGCAGGCTGGGTCGGCCGCTCGGGGTCCGTGGACCCAGCCCGGAGGCTGCTCCCTCGGCGCGCGACTGAAGACATCCCGGGGCTGGAGGAGCGAGGATGCGGGGCCGGGGCGAAGGGTTGGAGGGCTGAAATCCGGGGCGGAGGGAGCGGGTGTCCGGGTGTGAAGGGTTCGAGGGCCAGGAGGAGGGAGCGGAAAATCGGAGGTCCGGGCTGGGACGCGGACAGAGGGAGCGAAAGGCTGCGTACTGTGACTGGGGCGTAGGATTAGAGGGCGGTGGCGGAGTGTTGGAGGGCCGGGGAAGAGGGAGAGGAGAGCTGGGGCTAGGGGCTAAGGACTAGGGCCTCAGGGGAGGGAGCGGAGAGTCGGGGCTAGAGGGTAGAGGCTAGGGCCTGGGCAGAGGGAGCGGAGGACTGGGAGCCAGGGCCGGGGCGGAGGGCCGGAGCAGACGGAGCGGAGGGCTTGGGACCTGGCCCAGAGCGAGGTTGCGGGGCCCGGCTGACAGAGGGGCGGAGCCAGGGCCCGGAGCAGGCTGAGTCACGGCTCACCCTGGCTCGTCGGTCCGTTAGTGTGGAGGGGAAGACTGCCCGCTCGAGAAGTTATCCCCCTTCTCTAGTGTCATGCATCGGGGAAGGGCGCCTCTGCGCACGTTTGGGTTCATACTGAGTGGGGTGGAGAGCGAGGATAGCACTGCGGAGGGTGAGGGTGCGAGGTGCTGGCGAACCACGTCATTGTCATTTTTCCGTTAGGAACGTGTAACAGGTTTGAGTATTATGCGAAGGGAGTGTTTACCACCCTTATTTGCCGTATTTTTCTACTGTTTAAAGCAGCGGTCCCCGACCTTTTTGGCACCGGGGACCGGTTTCGTGGAAGACATTTTTTCCACGGACGAGGTGAAGTGGGGAGCGGGGCGCAAGCGGAGCTCAGGCAGCGATGCAGCCGGCCGATGGGGAGCAGCTGTAAATGGAGCTTCACTTGCCCACCGGCCTCTCACCTCCTGCTGTGCAAGCCACACCCCCACCTCAGCGGCAGAGCTCTGCGGCCTGGTCAGGGAGTTGGGGACCACAGATTTAAAGGGTTGAGGGTTGATTTGATATAAAACTGTTCTGGGAAAGTTCACACAGCGAATATTGCAAAGAAGCAAAACCAAAAACCAATCCTGTGCAATAGGTAAAGCCATTCTGTAGCTGAAGTTACTTGAAAAGAAATGGTACTGGATGTTATCTCTTGGTTCTTGGGTTGGTGGGGATGCTCTTTGAGGGGATTTTGTGAGTAATTAAAGCATCTGGTAACTCCTTAAGCACCAAAATGTGTAAAAGAAATTATGCAATTTTTGAAGGAAAACTTTAAGCAAAATTACATATAAAGTACTGAGAATGCATTTTGACCTTTATGTCTTGATTCATGACAATTTGTGTACATAATTTATTCTATGATAACCTTAGAGGCAAAGGATGAATTTCGTGTCACTGTTAAATGAGTGACTTCACATGGTTCTTGCTACATTTTGTAGTTTCTCTCTGTCACTTTATGCGTCTAAGAAGTTTTTGAGGACACCACTCTTCACACCCTAAATTATGCTAGGTACTGGTGATGCAGAGATGCACAAAGTCATTCTCAGATCTTTTGTTCTAGTGGAGGAAACAGATGATAAACATGGAGATAAACATGTAATGTTAGTGGTAATGTTAACCTACAAAGCGGGTTCCCTCCGTTTCTCACTGTGCAGAAAGCCAGTTATTGGGACAAGAATTATCAAGGAAGAAAGGAAATTTATTGCAGAGGATGTCAGCTGGGAGGTGGGAGGACTGCCTCAAATCTGCTTCCTGACCAAGGGGGTCAAGGGTATTTCTAGAGGTGAAATGAATAATGCATGAAGTGAGTGAGCATCATTACATGTCTGATATCGAGTGTAGGGCACACAAGCACAGTGAGAAATGACACTGGCACATATGTCACATGATCAAAAATTGGTGGATAAGCCCCTCCCGGCGTGGAGATTTTAGTAGTATAATGAGCAGATGGTAATACGGTCATCCTTTTGTTCTTGTGCGCATTCAGGCTGAGGAGTAGGTTGCTCAGCGGGTCCTTGGGCTAGATTTTGGGGGAATTCCACTTATCTTGACTTCTCTGAACAATTGGGTAGTGTAAAACCTTGTGATTGATTATCTTGTTGCTGCAAGGAGAGTTCACCGTTTCTGAAAAACAACCAAAAGGGAGGAAATCAGTGAAACAGAAAATTACAAAGTTCTGGGCAACAGATCTTGCTAGCCTGGGAACTTGAAACATAAGAGAACTGCCAAAAGGCGTTTTTGTTCAGGGAGTCAGTTACAGTAAGTGCCAGGATGGAAAAGTGGGGTAAAGTCATAGACAGGGAAGAGGTGAGGGAAAAGCCTTTGAAGTGTTTAAACAGACCAGAGTGGAGCCAAGTGGGGCTGTTCGTACATGGGCGGGTTCTGGGCAGAGGGAACAAGTGTAAAGGCCTTGAAGTGGGTGTGAGCATGGTCTGCTGTCTTCTGTCTGTGTTACTGGCACACTGAGTTAACTTTCTGGTTTCATGTTCCTAACCATAGGAGAAACCAGGTAGCTAAGATTGTTAGTTGTGACTTGCCTGCTTTAACATCAGTGTTTTTGTTATACCAGTGGTTCCAAAATTTTTTCCATACATTTATACATTCCCACTGTCATAACTGGATTTTGAAAGCCACTCATTGTGAGCAAGAATGATGTTACTCAACTCGAAAAAATTTTTTGCATTGAAGCTCCTTTTGATTGTAGTAGTTTTATTACTCCCGGAAGATTGAAATGCTTTTCTTCAGCAAAGTTCAGTATCCTGCTATCCCCCCATTTAGAATTGTTTCTAAGAGTAAGTAGGCTCTCAGATCCTGAGGTGGTCCTCTACAAATAAAGTGTCATAAAGTGATATTCTTTTTGCTATTTTCTGGATAGCCAGGGTTGCCAAGCAGTTATGATATTCACAATATCAAATTGTGCTACAATTTATATGGAAGAATTTATAAGTATTTAGTAGCTTACCTTTTTTAAAAAAATTTGTTCTTAGTGAGCAAAGGAGCAATATTAATTGCTGCCTTCACAACATTGATGTTAAAAAATTTTCATTAGTGGACATTTTATCTGATAACTCCATAGAACATTTGATTAATTATCTAATTTTCTAATGGCATGTTGCTAACAATTGGCCTTATGCTTTTTTAGTACTGTGAAATCAAGGCATAATAGATACTTGTTGCTTTTGATGAATTTCATATGAATCAAGTTTTTATAAGGTATCTTTTAAAAAAAATTACAGTTGACTTTTAACATCTGTGAATTTTCTTGAAACATACTGCCAGCAAGTGATAAGAAAATCCTATCTCCATATCCCTGCCCCTCCCAGGAGCTCATTCTACTTATTATCACATCTTTGGGGAGCCATTATTCCTATCATTGGAAGCAATGTGTTTGATGTGAGAGTGTTTCAACTCTCTCAGAGTCAGCACTTTGTAGTCCTCTTTCTGTTTGTGAGGTAGAGAAGAAATAAAGGGGAATTAATATTAGGTAAGTATTTCAACATAAATGTTCAGGTGTGACTGTAGTACACAACATACAGAAGTAAGAGCATTACTGTGATATGTCAGACCACTTTGAGTGCACCACAAGCAGAAGATACAGGATTGCTGTCTTGGTGATTCACTGCCATAAGTGGTGTTGCTGTTGGTTTCATGATTTTCCAAAATGGTGATGAGCTCTTGATGAAGTTCTAAATAATGTGTGATCTTCTTTCGATTATATGGTAATTGCATTCTTGGGAAAATCAATGTATATTAAATGAACATTAAAATGTATATTAAAATTTACATTAAATGTGTGTTAAAACTTGAAAGGTTTAGTCTTCATTTGAAAGTTGTACTTAATGGATTTATTATTTTTAAATATTTAAACATTGTCTTGGTTTATATTCCTAATGTGGTAACTGTGGAACTACATAATGAAAAACTTTTGGGGTCCTCAATCTTAAGAGTGTAAAGGGGCCCTGAGACCAAAAAGTTTGAGAATCACAGATCTATAGTAATGTTTTTTATTTTGTTATTTTTAGAGCATTGCTTTTCAACTAGAGCCATGCCTTGGAATCACCTATGGTTACACAAGAACCTGATAACATTGGTTGCTTGTGGTTAACAGAACTGGTGGCTAGATGATAGTCGATACAGGGGACTTTTTACTGTAATGTTATGCCTTTTCATTCTGAAGTCTTTAAATGTGATGCTTATTCAAAATTAATACTGTGGGCTCCATCTCTAGGGATTCTGATCCTGTAGGCCTCTGTTGGAACTTAGTATCTGAAACATTAAGATACATGGTGTGTTATTCTGACCTGCATCTGGAGTTGCAGATTGTTGGTTTAGGTGCTCTACTTCTACCAAATACCTGGGGCTTACTCCCTCCCACCCCGCTTCAGAAAAGCAGGAGTTTGGTACGTACAAGCCAAACGATAGGTGAGAAGCAAGAAGGCTGAAACTTAAGTCTTACAAACACTTTGGCTTTTTCCCCAAGCTATTTTTGAGTCTCTAGAAAGCATACATCTGTAGAGTTTTTGATTTCATTTGAGCTGCATTTATTTTTGTGCATGTTTAAGTTAAGCTGTCATGTTAAATCTGACTCTGTGTGTGTGTGTGTGTGTATGTGTGTGTGTGTGTATATATATATATATGTGTATATATATATATAATCCTTTAGGGATACAGAGGGCAATGTCTTGTTTAGAAGCTCTTGGGCCCACATCCAAATGGCTTTGGAGCCTTCACATTTGGGATTGAATTCTGCAATTCCATCGAAAGGTCTTAATTTGGTTTTGTACTTCCTGTAACGCCTTTTCTCCTCTGTGGCCAGAGGGTCCTTTCTAGAGATCCAATCTGATCAAATCTGTCCAAGAGACTTAATTTGTTCCCTTTCTGCAGTCTTCAGGATGAAGACCAAATTATCTTGCTTAAGGTTAATAACTGTGAATACTTTCTTGAGTTGTGATTTTAATGGCCGTGGTAGACATAGTATGTATTTAAAGAACATTTTCAGGTTAATAATAATAAAAATAGTTAATATTTATCAAGCATTTACAATATGCCAGACCCTGTGCTTACACCTTGAGATGGTATATTTAATTTCTAAACACGCAAGGTTGGTATAATTATTATGAACCTCATTTTGTAGATGAGAAAACTAAGACTTGAGAGATTAAGTAGTTTGCCCCCTGTCATTCAGCTAGTGAATTGCAGGGCCAACTTGGAATCCAGGTCTCTGGTTCCAGAGCTTGTTATTTTGAGTTGATTCATTCCTGCTTTTCAGTGTAGAATTGAGTGGCTTATTTCTCTGTGTGCTGGAGCAGAGATGGTATGATGCAGCCCTGCGTGTTGGGCGGCTTCTCATCTCTACCCTCCCTGCTTGTTTGTAGAGTGTTCTTTTTTTACTTCCTGTTTTTGTCGCCCTCTTGTGTTAGATGCTCCTCAAATGTGTGGTGATATCTGTCCTCTGATATTTAAGGGCGAGTTGCTTTGGAAGGTCTCTGCTAAGGCAGCCCTTGCCAGGGGTTGAGCGTCCTTGTGGAGGACAGGCATACTTTGCTTTATTGCACTTCGCTTTGTTCTGCTTCACAGGCACTGTGATTTTCACAAATTGAAGGTTTGTGGGAATCCTGCGTTGAGCAAGTCTATTGCCACCAACAGCACATGCTCACTTCTTGTCTCTGTGTCACATTTTGATAATTCTTATAATATTTCAAACTTTTTATTATTATGTCTTTTATGGTATTTGTGATCAATGATCTTTGATGTTACTATTGTAATTGTTTTGGGAACACCACAAGGTGGACTTGATAAATGTCTGTGTTCTGACTGCACCACTGACCAGGCCATTCCCCAGTCTCTCTCCCTTCCTCAGGCTTCCCTATTTCCTGAGCCACAACAGTATTGAAATTAGGCCAATTAATAACCCTATAATGGCCTCTGAGTGTTCAAGTGTGTATGTCTCTCACTTTAAATCAAAGTTAGAAATGATTAAGCTCAGTGAGGAAGGCTAGTCAAGTCAAGGAAGCGGAGATAGGCTGAGAGCTAGGCCTCTTGTAACCAGTTAGCCAAGCTGTGAATGCAAATGAAAAATTTGTGAAGGAAACTAAAAGTGCTATTCCTGTGAACACACAAATGATAAGAAAGTGAAACAGCCTTATTGCTGATAGGGAGAAACTTTCAGTGGTCTGGATAGAAGATCAAACCAGCTATAACATTCCCCTAAGCCAAAGCCTAATCCAGAGCAAGGCCCTAACTCTCTTCAATTCTCTGAAGTCTGAGAGAGGTGAGGAAGCTGCAGAGAAAAGTTTGGAAGCCAGCAGAGGTTGGTTCATGAGGTATAAGGGAAGAGGCTGTCTCCATAACATAAAAGTGCAAGGTGAAGCAGCAAGTACTGATGTAGAATCTGCAGCAGGTGATCTATAAGATCTGGATAAGATGAAGGTGGCTACACTAGAAAAACAGATTTTCAATGTAGACAGAGCAGGCTTCTGTTGGAAGAAGATGCCTTCTAGGCCTTTCACGGCTAGAGAGGAGAAGTGAATACCTGGCTTCAAAGCTTCAAAGGACAGGCTGACTCTATTGTTAGGGGCTAATGGAGCTGGTGACTTTAAGTTGAAGCCAATGCTAATTTACCATTCTGAAACTCCTAGGGCCCTTAAGAATTGTGCTAAATCTACTCTGCTTGTGCTCCATAAGTGGAACAACAAAACCTGGATGACAGCACAGCTGTTTACAGAGTGGTTTACTGAATATTTTAAGCCCACTGTTGAGACCTAATGCTCAGAAGAAAAGATTCCTTTGAATATATTATTGCTCACTGACAATGCACCTGATCACTCAAGAGATGGAGGTGTACAAGGAGATTAATGTTTTCATGCCCATGGATCAAGGAGTCATTTTGACTTCCAAGTCTTATTATTTAAGAAGTACTTTTCATAAGGCTATAGCTGCTATAGATTGGGATTTCTCTGATGGATCTGGGCAAAGTAAACTGAATACCTTCAGGAAAAGATTTACCATTGTAGATGCCATTAAGAATACATGTGATTTATGGGAGGAGGTCAAAATATCAACATTTACAGATGTTAGAAGAAGTTGATTCCAACCCTCATGAAATGATTTTGAGGGGTTCAAGACTTCAGTGGAGGAAGTAACCGCATATGTGGTGGAAATAGCAAGAGAACTAGAATTAGAAGTGGAGCCTAAAGATGTGACAACTGCAATCTCATGGTCGAACTTGAATGGATGAGGAGTCGCTTCTTATGGATGACTAAAGAAAGTGCTTTCTTGGGATGGAATCTACTCCTGGTGAAGATGCTGTGAATATGGTTGAAATGACAACAAAGGATTTAGAATATTCTGTAAACTTAGTTGATAAAGCAGTGGCAGGGTTTGAGAAGACTGACTCTAAATTTAAAAGAAGTTCTACTGTGGGTAAAACAGCATCACATGCTGCAGAGAAATCTTTTGTGAAAGGAAGAGTCAATCAATGCAGCAAACTTCATTGTTGTCTGATTTTAAGAAGTTGCCATAGCCGCGCCAGCCTCAGCAGCCATCAATGTAGAGGCCAGACCCTCCACCTGCAAAAAGATTGTGACTTGCTGAAGGCTCAGGTGATCACTGGCATTTTTTTAGTCATATTTTAAAATTAAGGTATATGCATTGTTTTTTTAGACATAATGCTATTGCACACTTAATAGGCTACAGTAAATGTCAACCTAACTTTTATGTACACTGAGAAACCAAAAAACTCATGTGACTCCCTTTGTTGTGATATTATTTTTATTGTGGTCTGGAAGTGAATCTGCAGTATCTCTGCGGTCTGCCTGTAGTTGGATAAAGACCCCCGTGTTGGGGATCCCAATCTATCACTGTCTTTTCCCTTGGGCTGGTCAGTGTGCCCAAAGAGGGATTTTGACTCTCAGTGTTCTGGAAAAGACTGGGGTCCTTGAGTCCAGCCTGCTACTTTTACTTAGTAATCTTTCTCCAGACCTGCTTTGGGTTGCCTGGCTTAGGGATCAGGGGTTGGGCAGAGGACCCAAGGGTCTGTTTCCTTCTGGACTTCCAGCCAGGTTCCTCCTTCCACTCCACTCCTTTCCTGAGCCTCCCCGGGCCTCTGCAGAGGAAACTGTATTTCTTCTTGGCTTTTGTCTCCCACACTCCCCCTTTCCCATTCTTAACGCAGCAGACATCCAGCTTTCAGGTTTCACTCTCCCTCTGTTGATTACCACTCACCATCTGTATTGCAGCTTCTCACATTTTGTTGACTTCTCTCTGGTGTTTTTTCTGCCTTGTTTTTTTTTTTTTTTTTGCCCTTGTCAGTTTATGCCTAATTTTTTAAATTCCTTTATTTTCAGTTTAATGGTATTTTTGAAGGGGGTGGAAGCCAACAAATGTGTTTCAGCCATCATCTTTATCTAGAAGTACAAATACAGATTAATTGTCTGTTTAGGTTGTTGAGTGGCCTACTTCTGACTTTCTGTGTTTTTTGACCAAGGAGCTTCTCAGGCTCTCTTGACCATGCTTTCTCCTTATGTTTCATGTCTTGGGATGTAACTTTTCTGTGTTCTAGGATTTTTAAGACTTTCTGGCCTATTGCTGTTCTTTTTCTTATTTCATTCATTCATTCATTCATTCATTCATTTTGTTTTGATTTCTTAATACATTTCTGTCCTCAGTTAAGACCTTGGTGGGGGGTGGAAGGTAGATGATATGTATACCCAGTTTACTATTGATGATCAAAACTTAATCTGATTGGTAATAATTTGCATGCTTTTATTTATCTTGCAGCTGATGTAGCCCAACAGTTCCAGTATGCTGTTCGAGTTATTGGCAGCAACTTTGCCCCAACTGTTGAAAGAGATGAATTTCTAGTAGCTGAAAAAATCAAGAAAGAACGTACGTATTTTTCTTAAATGTTATGTGTTGGATTCTTAAAGTCGTCAAAGCTTAAGAGTGTATATGTATATATCTGTGTAGTTCCCAACCACATTTTAATCATAGGTACTATTAATAATGACAATTCAATTTGGTATTAGAATTAAAAGTAATAGAACATAGTGAAAGAGGTTTCTTTTTAAATACCGTAACAATGTAATTGGGTTTTAGAGTGTGAAGAAGAAAGATGGGCTTAAAATAACTTCCTGCTTCTCTTACGATTTGCAGTATTAATACTATGTGCCTTTTGGCCAGGTGATGTAGAACACTAGACACCATCCTGGCAGTAAACAACTGTTGGTAAATCAAAGGCTACTTCTTTAGATTGCCACCATCCAAACTTCTAGTACTTTAGAACTTACGCTAACCTTTTAATTCTGAGATGGTACGTAAAGCTTTCTTAAATGTTAGTACCTTAGAGAAGAAAGTTCCCCATTTATTAGCTCTTGGTTTGTTATTGTTAATGAGTTATCTAGTTGTACCAGGTGGGGTTCTGCCACTCTTCTTTGCCTCTAGTGTGTCTGGGTGGGGGAGCTTGACTTTAAGCAGGTGGCAGCCATGCACAGAGTAGCTCTAATGTTGGCTGAAGGCTTGTGTTTCCTGGTGGCCAGTTCTCCACTCCACAGTTCTCTGGGTTGTATGAGCCAAGCCCAGGGGACTGGAGAAGAGGCCTGCCATGAAGGTCATTTCCTGCTGGGGCCTGGCTGCTAAACTGCCCAGATAGAGTGGATGTTGGCCTTGTGTCTAAGTAATAAAATCTTCTAGAAGTCCATTCTTCACGGCAAAGTTTTCCATCCTGGCTATTGCATTATGAACTGAATTTGGCCAGTGGTCTGTGTGGAGGTCCCTACTCAGCGCTGCATGACTAGACTGGATGATGCATCAGCTGGTGATGTAGTTGAGTCTGTGACCTGTGAGTCCTTGCATCTGGACTCAAGAGGTCACAGTTGTCTTTGCCTATTCAGGGCCTGGTGAGTGACCTAAGTTTGAAACAGTCCGTCTGATTCAAAGCTGTGGTGTTACTCAACGTGCATGTATTTAAGGCAGAGGAATAAAAATGGAGTATTTGACCTGCTGTTAACCTACTAATATTTATTTTCCTTTCCTGTCTGTAAAACTGAACGTAAGAACACTGTACTCTCCTCTTGAACCCTAAATTTTACATTTTAGATTATTATTGAGGACCCCAGCTGTTAGGTGCTGTATTAACAGACCATTCCCTTTACAAATTTACATTTGATGGCCTCATGGTGAGCATATTATGTAGTAGCTAAAAATAAAGTTTGTCTCATAATACAACTGACAGCTACTTCATTGCATTAGCTATTCATGGAAGTCTTGGATTTTTTTAAGGAAGAAAACTAGCCATGTACACTTTGTGTTTCCTGTGTGGGTGCTGTGTTTTTGAGGGCAAATGTGCTGACTCAGCATGCCTCTTGTGGGGTGTCCCCACCAGTTTTTCTTGGGCACCTCCAGTGAGTACCACCTCCCTGAGTACCTGTAGTCTTCATGTGATGGTCACTACTGATCTGTCAAATTTTATGAAGTTTGATTACAGTTGTTGATATCAGATTAGTTGAGTTACGATAGCTCTGCCCTCTGGAGTAACACAGAAAAGTTAATTTTTCATTTTATGTGGCTGACTTTAAATATAAAAGTCTAGTATATAAAAAGGAAAAGTGATCATATATGACAAAACCTAACACTTGTTAATTCCTTAATTTTTCACACAGGTAAGCATGGTACATTGTAACTCGAGATTTGCTTTGCCTAGCAGTTTAATAGATAAAACACTTACTTGTAAATCTTCTGTATTCTTTTTTATTCTTACTATTTTATTATCCTGTGACTATATTATATCTATGAATTGGTGTCAGTCTTATTCTATAGAAAGAACATCACTTAATTTAATGGTTGTATTGGATTATATTTATGTAAGTTTTAAAAATAGTAAATTAAATTTTAATTGCTTTAATTTTGTTGAATGTACTTTATATATTTTAAAGATAGCTTTACCTTTCTGTGTAGGAGAAGTTGAAAGTAGAGTTATGATTAGGATTATGTAATCTGTAGTATGTGATTCATATGATTAGTACATGATCCAGCACCCTTTCTTAGTTGATGAACATGAAAGAGTGTTGGCTGTAAAGTCAGTCATTATCTTTGTAGAAATGAATTGGAAGATTTAAGGCTACATGTGATTGGCTGATGAGATTTTAATAAAGTCATACTAAAATGGGATAAGCAGAAAGATTCATTGGAGAGTATTGAAGTTGTAAGTAAGCTTATTAATGTGGTACCTTTTCTAGTAGGTGGGATAGTTTCTTTGAGAGGCCCTGTGCACAGGTGGTGTGTGTAGTGCTGCAAACGTGAGCAGGTGGGTCCCTTCCTTCAGGAAACCCATATATGGTCTATAGCTTCTCCCTCTCCGTGGAGTAGAACATAGAATGAACTTCTCTTTTGCTACAGCTGATTTCAGGTAATTTGTAAGAGTAGCTGGAACATCCAAAGACATTTATTAATAAGATGAATTGGTGGATGAAAATTAATGTGCTATTTTGATTTTTATTTGAAACAGCAATTATTATTACATTTTCTACTAAAACAAGAGGAAACATTGCTGTGTATCTTAACAAAAATGTTTAGAATGTATAGTTTTCAAGTTAACTATCGTGATTTTATAACTTTTGTGTATTGTTTCACATTCCATCTCTACCTCAAGGTAGCCATTGTTAACTATTACTAGTGAAACTGATATTTCCCTCACTGTGAGATGTGTGTATTTCCATTATTTATGTAACTTTCACAAAAACTCTTTAATCCCAGCCTAGTATTTTCCATATTTTGCAAAGGTCAGAGAGGGTAAATGACTTGACCAAATTCATGTAGCTTAAAAGTCACTCATCGTCTGGTTTGACAAGGACTCTTGACTCAGAAGCTCATCACTTCAGAGTTGTCTGTTGTCGTAAGTGAAATAGTATCATAAAAATGAATGTTGGTGCGAGAGATTAACATGCTTATTTTCTGACTTTTCAGTTATTCGGCAGAGAAGAGAAGCAGATGCTGCATTATTTTCAGAACTCCACAGAAAACTTCACTCACAGGTATGTGACAGTATTCTGAGTGTATTACTAGTGGTATCAGAACATTTAAACCTTTTTTTGTGGTGTCACATTAAACTTTTCTGTCATCAATAATGGCTTTTAACTGTAGATAGCATTTGCTTTTTTAAAAGAGTTTCAATATTCAAAGTAAGTTTTAGCTGGATTTAAAGCTACACTGGGAACATGATCGGACTTTTAAGTTTTATGATAGTCACCTTAATTACATTGCTGGGAGGAAGCACATTGGTAGAAGTCTTGACCTGTCTATAGTTAGTATCAAAAGTTTATCTGGTTTATATACTTTATTGCTCATTAGGTTCTAATTTGTACTGCTGTGCTCAATTAAAAAAAATGATTTTGAATGTTTTGTGATTAGATGTTGATACTTGAAAATGAATAGTACTAACCTGATATTTTTATAAAAGACTTTTCTAACACCAATAAATTAATTGACTCATAGGGTTAGATTTTTGTGGTTTCTTAATGTAAAGGAGCTTAGTTCATCTAGCTCACTCTCTCCTTTTATAGAGAAGGTGAATGCAGAGAGGTTTAATGCATTGCTCAACAAATAATGTTCGTATTACAACAGTAAAAATGATTGAGTTAGGCCTAATGCTTCCAGTAATTAAACTCACATTTTTTGAGTCTTCCTCTCTATTCATATACGTGTTTTAAGAGGCTTGCTCTTAAAACAAGCCTAAGTTTATTTGCTGACCATTTTGATTCGTTAATTCAGTTTGACTTTGGATTAACTGTTTTAAGTATACTTTTTTTCATACTTTGATAATATTTGCAATATTATTTTTGAAATATTTACGAAGTAAGAAATAGGAACCTTTTTTGTACGTTCATTTCCAGGCAAATTGTTTCAAACTGCCATGTCATTTGCTTTTCTTAAATCTTTCTCCATTTTTAAGAACAACTACTGAATGTGGAAGTTAAAAAGACTTGCTGGTTGGATTTCACGTTTCCCAGCCTTAGAAGATCCCAAAAGGGAGAATTTTTCCAGTGAAAGTGTTGTGTCTGTTAATATTGGCCATTGGATGAGAACACATTTAAGAACTTTGTAATTTAAAATGGTTGTTTTCCAAAATTTTGTTTGGAACTCTGAATGTTTATTACTAAACATTAATGTTTTAAATAGTGACCAGCTTCCCAGGGCTAACTAAAAATCTAACTTGCTTGGTTTTTTCATTGCATAGCTGACACAAGATGAAAAATATCAGGAAACAATAGTATTACACTGGTAATTAAAGTAGAAAAATATATACAGTTTAGTAGTCGTAACATCATTTTACTAAAATTATCTCCTTCTTCAAAAGTACAAAGGTCGTTCATGTTATTTTTGTCCTGTCTTCTTAGTGGGAGCCCCTCATTTGTATGTGCGCTGTGCATACCATGGGGAGTAAGGGTCAGAGGTGCAGCTTACTATTTGCTCTTGTTTTTAGACCTGGAGGAAGAAGTCGGGGACCGGAGGGCGGGTCCAGGTGTGATGTGGAGACGTGAGGAAGGTGCCTTGTGGATCCTGGGCTGGACTCTGAAGTGTAGCTGTCAGGGAAAGGCTGCAAGGAGGGAGGGCGGCTCCTGAGGGGACTGGGCCAGGGTGAGGGGCAGGGCGTGGTGTGCAGGGGCTGTGGGCAGACAGTGGGTGGATGGCCTCTGTCAATGAGAGGGGCTCAGGACAGCGCCAGGTAAGCTGGGCTGAGCTGTCTGTGCTGGGCTGTAGGTAAATGGCTGCCTTGCACAGACGTTTACTTCCATGTTCCTCTAGATCTTATGGAGTCCTGATACGTGTTTCTACGTTTACAGTGTAGTTTGTGGACAGTTTTTAAAGTTTTGTACCTAATTTAGTTCCTTTAGTTTTCAGTCTAAGAGCATATCTTAAGTGGTGTAGGGTGGTGTAAAGTGTCTGTGCTGCCAGATCTGTTGTGGCGATTGTTTGCTCCGTGGATCTCTCTCTTCTCTCCCCCTCCTGCCCTGAGCTCTGGAGGGTCGGCAGGTGTGGACTGCATGCCAGGGCCTAAGCACAATGCGAGATTGTGGGGCGGGAGAAGGCAGAGGCAGAGGCAGAGCTGTCACCTCCTCTGCTACCAGGTATCTGTTCTCCTGTGGCTTGGAGGTGCCCATGGGTCCTGAGGGCAGGCTCTACCTACTGTTGCGCCCTCCCTGCTCCCACCCTACTCCCTCGGGCGCAGGGGTGGTGGTGGCTCCCTGCTGGTGGCGTTTCTGATGCTTCACCACCTCTCTGTTGTTTCCCTCTCCTGCCCACATCTGGGCACACGTTAAAAGCTCTTCAGCATACCGATCCCAGGTGTTTTATACCTGTTCTTTTTGTAGTAAAAAGTGCTGCCTCCCCCTTTAAATTTTGTTCATTTTTGGAACTTTCTTCATTCTTCACCCTCATATACATCTTTTCTGAAATAAAAGCTGAGATTTCACCCCAGCGCTCTCTTACTTCAGTACAGAGCGTTTTCTGCCTCTTTCCCTGGGCCTGCTGGTCGTCCGTACGCAGACAGTCCTTAGGAAACTGCCAGAGGACTCACGGCTCGGCATCCTCAGCACTGAAAGCAGCATTTCCCCGCACTTCCTACCACGTCCACCCACGTCCAGCCTGCCTTTTCCTGTGCGCTGTCTCCGGAATGATGACATGCTCACTTCTTGCCCCGAATGAGCACCCTGGGTGTCTTCTGGACTCTGAGCCTTATCCGTTGCCCTCAAAGGACGTTCCTCATTTGTCCGTTTGGAGTTAGGCAGACGTTATAGCTTTGTGATTTAGGTAAATTATTTAGGTTTGATCCCTTTGTTCTCTCACTGTGGAGTGAAGAGAATGAATCTTGTCATGGTGTGGCTGTGGCAGTGACAGGAGGTGATGTGTGTAACTCACCTGGCCCCGTAGACACCCCTAAACGGCAGCTGCTGTTACTGACTGCTCTGTGACATGAAGAGCTGTGGGATCCCATGAAGAGAGCATATCGTTGCGTGTGTGTCCGCGTGAGTCTCTGAGCCTCCCAGGCTCTGGTACCTGCTCATGAGGGATTGCCGGGGTGACATGATTGACCACGTCCTCAGCTCACTGAGACCAAGTTCAGCTGCTCACCTCCACGTAACTGTGGTCTTCCTAGGCATGCTCTCGCCTCTCTCTTGGTCCCCTCCAGCCAGTCTGTGCCTGCCTCCCTGCAGGATTTCCCTGCCGCCTCCATGGGCTTCCTGCTGTCCTCAGCCCCTTCTGGTGTCAGTTTCCATCTGACTCCCGGCTTTAGCCTGACGGATTTGCTTTCTGTTCCCTTCTCTCCCTTTGCATGGCCCATCTTTCTAAGAGACTTGTGTCTCCTCTGGGAGTTGTGCACAAGCTGTGAAGTGCTGTTTGTCACATTGTGTCTGCCCGCTTCTCTGTTTACCACGAGATAAGACTCTACCAGGGCTTATCCTTGTGGCCTCAGCTGGGGAATCGGTTGAGTTTCTGAAAAAGTCTGTGTAAATCAATTTTTAAGTTAGACAATAATTTAAATACCCGGGATGAGCTTACTCTTTAAAACAAACTTTCAGGGAATGTTTAATGTAATGAAGAATTTGTGTAATGTAAGAAACCATCCCATAATTTGTTTTGTAAATAAAGAGATTTATATATTCTATGAATTATTTCAGGGAGGACGATACCATTATTCAAGAAAAGGGTAATTTAAAAAACTGATTCTTGTTAGGGACTTTGGAGATAGCCTGTGGGGTAGAGGACCCGAGAGTATTGATTGTGTGAGAAAGTTGTCTCTTGCCTTCTGAGGAGTGGTGCTTGTTATATGCCTGAAGTGAACAGAGTTAAATTTGATGTCACCATGTGAATTTTAAAATGCATTTCTATTTTGGAAATATATAGTTTAGGAGAGAGGAAAATAAGACTGGAGAGTAATATAAAATAGTTCTTCAACATTCATTTTCTTTCTGAACAGGGAATTTTGAAAAACAAGTGGTCAATACTCTACCTCTTGCTGAGTCTTAGCGAGGACCCACGCAAGCAGCCAAGCAAGGTGAGTGGCTTTGCGCTAGCAACATGCTGTCTCTTGTTGGGGCAATTATACCAAATTTTGATAAGAATCAGCTTCTGCAGGTAAGAAAATAATAGGAGAAAAGCAAAAAGTTTATCTAGTCCTGGAAGGTCAAGGGATTTCTTTTTCCTTTTTTTAAAGGGCATTTTTGTCAGTGCATATTTTCCCGAAGATGTTTTTCGCAGTTGTTCAACTGTAACAATGGATGACTAAATAGAGAATAAATTGTTAGTTTTCAATACGTTTGCTTCGTAAAGTTACTAATATCAGCATAGTCGGGTAATTCTTCAGGAACTGGAAGACGCCTGAGTTTCTTGTGGTTTCAGTTCTTGTTATGAACATCCATGACTCTTACACCAGTGAAGCTTTGTTGTCACTGTGTTCAGTTTTTGTCCTTTGAGGTATTTCAGAGAGCTATTGGCTGTTCCATATCCCAGAGTATCGTGTAATAAGATATTCTACGATAGACGTTTGAGTACTCCAAAGCTGAAGAATATGAGTGTAAGAGTTATAGCTATCTCTAAAGCCTTAGTATGAGCAATCATTATATAATAATATAAATGTAAATAATAACGTAAATACATAAATATAAAGCAATCATTATATAGCAATGCCAAACTTTTAAAAACTATTTTGAGTTTCAGTTTGCTTGAATTTGGAATAAATAAGGTGTTTAGTTATCAGACAATGTAATAGTTGTTGGAGTTCAGAAAATTTTCTAAAACTTTATCAGTTTTGGCATATTTGAAAAGGATGTCAACTAGTTATTGCCTAATAAAGAATGAAATCCAAATCCAATCATAGAAAGAGAAGGAGAACCTGAATGGAAATTATCTTTGTAGGTTTGGGAAAACTGTTCTGTAATTTCCTATCTCTGTATTCCTGATGTATTTTTTTGTATTTCCAGGTTTCTAGCTATGCTGCTTTATTTGCTCAAGCGTTACCGAGAGATGCTCATTCAACTCCCTACTACTGCGCCCGGCCTCAGAGCCTCCCCCTGAGTTACCAGGACCGGAGCGCCCCGTCAGCCCCGAGCTCCGGCAGCATGGGCAGCAGCGGCATCAGCAGTGTCAGCCTGTGCGGCCTCAGTGGCCCAGTGCCAACGCCACAGCCTCTCCTTCCGGGGTAAGGCCAGGCTGACATGTCCAGACTCCTCCATGCAGAAACAAATGCCTCAGGCCTCTCGTTAGGCACCTGTGTTCACTGACAGCATAGGTAGGGCCTCAGACGTGCTGGGCAGCATTCCCACTGGGCACTGTGTCCAGTATGCTCTGTCTGAGGGCAATCCTCCTTAGAGCTGCATCACAGTAGGAATCCTTCCCACTTTGTAGTCATTAGAGCCGATCGTAAAAAGTCTCAGCCAGCTCTCTCCTGTCAGTGGAGGTGCATGTCGTGAAGGACCTTGAGGGCGAGCTGTTCTCTGTGTTCTCAAATGTATCTCTCAGTGAATATTGGCCTCTTCATTCATGTGTGTTTTTCTCATCTTTGGATTCTTTAAAAAATCAGTAAGTAAAAGAAAGTAAGGTTGAACTATCTACAAGTGCCAAGATCTTTAAACGAAGGGTCATGGCATTTTAGTGCATGTGAATTAAGATGATAAAATGCAAGAATGTCCAGTGAAGATGTTATATACTTGATTGTTTACTAAGATATCAAAATCATGTCAAACATGTTTGAGGAAATACAGAATTTATGGTTGAGAATAAATCAGGTGCCACTGTCATTAATGGACTCCAGAGCTTTGTTTTTGTTTTTGAATATACATTTCTATGTATAGATAAACAGGTGGCTTTTCTTTTTGCTGTAGTTGGTTCCTGGAAATCACATTAAGGCAGATTATCATAATGTGGATATTTTTCCAGAAAAACAGTGACCAAGGATTCAGCATCAAATAAATGTTTTCCATGTGAGCATAATGGGATTATAAATCATTTTGTGAGTTACAAAATTATGTTCCAGATATTAGAAAATAGAATACATGTACCACACACTCTGTGTAGAAAACATTATGCCTGTGAGAAGAGTACTTCACAAATTGAGTCTACAACTTGTGTTCTGGCTAAAGAGTAAACTGACGTTCTCATTTCTACCTTAGAATTTGAAGTAGTTATTCTGTGTAAGCTGTATAGAGAACTTTGAACTGAAACAATCTTTTAGAATCATTCTCTTTAATTTAGAACTATGCTCAAAGACACAGTTTTAGTAAATGTTGTTACTTTGTTCTCCAGTGAAAATAGAATTAAACAAGGGTGGTTTCAGTTTTTCCTTGTCTCTCTTACTCTGTGAGTGGATCGTAGATGGACCCACCAGTGTTGCACCACTACTAAATCAGAGCTCCAGCCCCTGGAAGCAGTTGAGATTCTGTTTTGTGTTTTATAGTCCCAAGAAGTGGTATTTTTGCCATAGTTGTCAAAGCATATGTTGTTAGAAATCAGCTATCAGGTTCTTAGATTTTTCAAAAAGCAACTTTGACATATTTCAAAATTACTCAGAAACCATCTTGACCTTGAATGTATATTTGCCTTGGATTTGATGTGTTTGTACATATTAGAGATTAATTGAAAATTGCAGTATCTCTTTTCCTAGTGAGCACCCTGACGGCCAGAGACATGTGAGGACAGGCCCATTGGGCCGTGTTGGAGGGGATGAGGTTCCTCTGCTCAGTAAATGTGGAGTGGGGGAAGGTGTTGATTTGAAGTTAATATTAGAATTTCAAAGTGGTTATAGGTGGGTAACGTATGTTATGTGTTTGTGAGGAAGTTAAATGGATTTTGATTTTTAGGGTAAGAAATACATGTGGGAGGTGGCAGGAAGATGATTTTTAGCACAGCTATGTTGGGTCTGAATGCGAGGCTAGGGATCCCAAGGAGGCCCGGGCAGTTTCCAGAGACTTATTGATGTATTTGGTTAGGGTAACTCAAGGTATCACCTATCTTCGATTTATGATTTTATGTAATTCACTATAGTGATATAAGAAGCATTTCTAGGAATGTTTTTGTCTCTTCAGTGAATAGCCTGGTTATTTGAAGGTATTAAATGTTACTTGTGTCTTTTAGACAGTCTCATCAAGCTCCTGGGGTAGGAGATTGCCTTCGACAGCAGTTGGGGTCACGGCTTGCGTGGACTCTAACTGCAAATCAGCCTTCTTCACAAACCACTACCTCAAGAGGTATCCCAAACACTGTTTCTCGAAACATGACACGGTCAAGGAGAGAAGGGGACACGGGTGGTGAGTAAGGATGTGTTTTCACATTGCTTTTCTTTTAACATTTAGGATTCATCCGTCCTTATTCTGAAATGCTGATCCAGGATACTAACCCGAAGAAGCCCTTTAGCAGTTTCCTGTTGTGCTCAGGGTGAAGCCCAGAGTCCCTCATGTCCGGGGTCTTGGGGAGTCTGGCTTTGTACCTCATGCCATGGACTCTACCCGGGGCCGTCCGCTTTGTGGCTGGTCATCTGTGTGGCCTCCTCCCTCTGCTGCCATCTGCTCTGCTCATCCTGAGCATGCTCCGGCTCTGTTCTCATCTTGCCTTTCTCCCTGGAATGCCTCTAAGGCTGGGTCAGGCCCCCGGGGAAAAGTCACCTTCTTCCACCAGAGCCCAAGTCTCATGGAAGAGCTGTGTCTGTCTTATTCACAGTATCAGTGCTTAAAAGGAAGTTTGAGTTTCTTTCTTGAGAACACTACAAATAGCAGTGTTTGAAACATGAGTGCCCTGAAAATAGAAGATTGGGTTTTACAGTTGGTTTATAATCTGCTGGTTCTGAAATTGACTTCGGTGTTATCTGTGCTTGCATAGAATGCAAAGGTGAGGAGCATCTGTTAGAACTGTGGGACATCCCGGAGTCCTTAGCCCTCTGCAGTAGGCTCCAGCATCTGCACAACTCTGCCTGTCCCTGTGTGTCCCTTGCATGTACCTGCCTCTCTCTGTCCACAGCAGCCAGACTGTTGGGTTGTGTGTGACAGCTGTGTGTTCCTGGCTTAGCACGTGAGCTTCCAGATTGAGTCAGAATGCTGTTCACCTGATCCCTAACCAGTGCCTCCAAACCTGTATTCTATACAATGCTAAGAGATAAAATGGACTTAAAAATATACTGGATTAATCCAAAAGAAGCAGGAGAGGATGTACAAAGGAAAAAAGAACAGTGGGGTAAATAGAAAAATATAGCAGTAAGGTCACTTTAAACCTAGGCATATTAGTAATTACATTAAATGTGTAAACACTTGGTTTAAATGACAGTGTTTTTAAAAAAATGCCATCATTCAAACAATTACGTATTGCTTACAAGAGACACATTTGAACTGTACGGACACAAACAGGTTGAAAGTAAATGGGTGGAAAAATGGTAGTCTGGCCGTGACAAAGAGGAGGCTGTATTAATACCAGAGTCGACTTAATGAGCAGTACCAGGGATAGAGGGGCATTCAGAACAACGGAAGGGTCAGTTCTTTGGGAAGAAATAATTCTAAACCCGTATTCACCAACTAACGGCTTCACAGTACGCAAAGCATAACTGACAGAATTGGAAAGAAAAACAGACAAACCCATAATTATAGTTGGATATTTCACCTTCGTTCTCTTAGTAATGGATGGAATAAGCAGACAAAAATAGTAATGATGTGTAAGATTTGAACAGCACTGTTAAGGAACTTGATCTAGTCAATCTTTATAGAACATCCCAGCCATGACTGTGCAGCACACACCTGTCCTCTGGCTCTGGTGGTGCCGGCTTGGGTGGCTCTGTGAATGCTGACCCCAGACTGGGTGCTCAGACTGCTCTCTCCCCCAACGGATGTCTTGGATTTTAGGGCATTGCCTCCCTTTTTTATTTTGGCCTAACACCCAAATTCAAACTTAGCTTTTGTTGAAAGGAATTGTGGAAACCATAAAAATCTTTTCTGTACTATTAACTCCTTTTATTTGGTGTTAGGAACTCAGGTTGGTGTACTTGCTATGTAGTAACCTGTTTGCCAGATTCACTCTATTAAGTAATTCATCCCTTTTTGCTTGGTTTGTGCTGCTACCTTGATTATACAGTAAGTTCCCACATAGAGCCTTATCCTTTAAAAAGACCTTTCGATAGAAATTGTGTGGTCTCCACTCCCTTTTCAGAAAGTCCTAGTTTCTTTCTATCCTCAAGCTTTCTTTTTCATCTTGAGCCCATTTGTTGAGTTTGTACATTTTGTCCTGGTGGGAAATATATAATTTAAAGCTAATTGTGCTATAAAATCTATTTCATCTTAAGATGTGTTGTCTGATAATTGCTCTCTTTTAAAAATCATTTTGCAGGCACTATGGAAGTTACTGAAGCAGCTCTGGTAAGGGACATTCTGTATGTCTTCCAGGGCATAGATGGCAAAAACATAAAAATGAGCAACACTGAAAATTGTTACAAAGTAGAAGGAAAGGTACAGTAACATAAAATCTATGTTAAAATTTTCAAAAAGAAAAAAATGTCATTAAGTCCAGATAGCTATTAATTTATAAAGTGGTATTGAGATTTCATAAAATTGGGTGTACCGGTCAAGTTAGACCCAGTTTAAGTTCTGGTTTATGTTTCCCTGCCCAGTTTGTGGCTGTGCGATTTTGTCATGGAGCCCTTTGTAATTAATAAATATGTGCTTCCTTTCCGTGTGTTTACTGATGCGGCTACCCCACCTGGCCACCTTCCGCATCCTGCTACAGTGATGTCTGAGGTACCTGACGACAGAGGTCCAGCTTGGCATCTTTGCCATTGGTACAGGATTCCGGATCAGGGATCTTTGCTTGCTTTTGTTTTCTTCTTCTAGAACCTGCTGTTCCCATGGCCCCTTCTGTGGTATAGTGTTGCACTGTGTCGCTTAGCCCTTTCAAAGAGTGACTGAAGTGGCAGACTGTGCCCCACCAGGCATCAGCTACAGGTCCCAGGCAGTCGTGCTGTAGGGCGACTCGACATGAGTTCAACGTTCCCTTCACAGTGTTTTATGTTGCTGCTGTCACCTGGTGTTTTGTCTTTCCCTTTAATGATGGGATATTAATTACTTTTAACTTTTATGTGTTGAAACCTATGTATTATAATATTAATAGTAAAAGTACAAGTGGTTGAGAAAAATAATAATTGAAATTCTGGTATCGATTTTTAATTTTTAACTGTTGCTGTATTTACTTTTTAGGCAAACCTAAGTAAATCTTTGAGAGATACAGCAGTCAGACTTGCTGAGTTGGGATGGCTACATAATAAAATCAGAAAATACACTGACCAGAGAAGTCTGGACCGTTCCTTTGGACTTGTTGGTCAGGTATGTTTGTTACTACTAGAATGTTTGGGATGCTGTTTGCTTTGGGAAATGCTTAATCTACTTTAAATCTTACTATGAAAATAACTCTTAAGGGGTTCTTTTAAAATAAAGCAGCTTCGATAGCAACTATATCAGTCAGAGTCAAGAAAGTAGAGGCCACTGTAGGTATTGACAAGAATCGTTGAATACAGCAAATTGGTCGAAGTAGCTGTTGCAGGACCGTGAAAGCAAAAGAAAACTGATGAAAACAGAGGTGATAACAAGCAGAGAGAAGAGGCTGGGATTGTCAAGTCCTGAAGCTTGGAGGAGGGCCCTGCAGGGAGGGGGCCTGCCCAGGGGAACGCTCCCAGCTGCTGCCATTGCCCAGGCAGCATAGGAGAAGTTGGAGATGGGAACCCACACTGCTGCTGCCTGCGCCACCAGGGATGGGCGCTGTGGTGGAACAGCACATGGGCAGGAGGGAGCTGGTCCTCCCTCCTCCTGCTGGAACCAGTGAGAGCATCTAAATTCTAGAGAATCTGCATCTCCATGGTCCCAGCCCTTCTTCATGGTTACGTGGCATATGTCCATAAGTTGATTCTTGGGCAGTAATTATTGCCAATGCACTCTCCAGTGAAGATTCCTGAGACAGAACCATCAGACAGCTGTGTCCTGTCAGCACAGCGTGGCACAGCACTGTGGCTAGTGAGTGGGAGCTACGCTTGAGCTTTGAGTTGAGCCAGCCCAGGATTGGATTCTGGCTTCACCCTTTAGTAGTGATGTTGTCTTACACAGGCTGCCTTGTGCTGGCCTTGGTTTCCTCATGTGCAGCGTGGAGGGCGTGATGGCCTCCAGCACGGTGAGACCAGGGGAGAGTGCCCGTATAGCTGCTGAGCCCGGGTACCAGCCCAGTGAGCCGGCCAATGGCCTGCTGCTGCTCTCTCTCTCTCTGCGGGTGGACGGCGAGGAGCGGGCCTGGGCTCCCCTGCCACGAGCGTTGAGTGACATTCTCCAGGCAGCTGAGCTTGACAGGCCATCCCTCTTAGGAGCAAGCTCTGAGGTCTGTGAGTCCTTGTCCCCTTCCCCAAGGGACCATTTTATCATGTCTTTGTTTATTTCATCCCCTTGGTCATGCAAATTCCAACTGATATTTACTAGTCAACTTCCTAGACATGAAGCAAAACAAACAGATGAATACAAGAAAACTCAGCAAACTATAATATAGACATTTTATTCTAGCAGACTGATTGGTAATCATTGTAGTAGTATCATACTATTTTATAGCACTGGATATTAAAGCCTCTTCTTTTATCTCCTTATTGATTCTCATGATAACTCTTCAAATTAACAGGGAAAATATGAATTGTCCCCATTTTGCAGACGTGAAAATTGAATCTCAGAAGGTTTAATTGATTTAACCAAGTTGCCCTGACTAGTAGGTGGCAGATGTGGGCCCAGGGTGTGACAAGTGACTTCCACTCTGCAGCTCTTTCCATTCTACTTCCATTACCTGCTGTTGAAAGGCATTGCTCTGAACCATCCAATTGCTGAAGAAATAGTGGTTTAGCTTATTAGGCGAGTCACTAGTGCTGTCGTTGGGGTGATCACATGTCCCCAAGAGCAGGGGGAAGTCCTGGTCTGTGCCCGTCGTCCTGGTGTCTTTATTACCGGTGTCGTCACTTACTCATCTTGAATACATATGGTGCTGGAATACTCTCATTGCAATGTCATTATTTTTGTTTAGACTACTGTTTTGTTTAGACTACTTATAAGCTGACCTGCACACTCCTGTATACATTTATATTCTACATGATAGGTGATGATTTGATGATTTTTAGTGATCAACAGTTTTTTTGTTACTTGAACTTTTGTGTGTGTGTCCGCCTGCCTGTGGGGGTTGGTATGGAGTTTTGTAAATGCAGTGCTGTGCCTGAGCAGGTTCCACATTGCCCACCCTGTGCCAGCACCTTCCTGTGTCTTCTCATTTATCCCTCCCTGGGTCAGTCAGCCAGCCAGGCTCAGGGCGGCAGTGGGGAGGCCCGTGGTGGTTCCTGCAGTGGGAGCCCAGGGTTCACCCTAAGGCCTTTTTCCAAAGTCTAGGATGTTTCTTCTTGCAGATCTCACTCTTGATGTATTCCTTTGTTTTTACAAAATTAGTATGTTTTATATTCATTTTTATACCTATTAGTGCTAGCCTACAAAACCACAAATACAGTAAAGTAAATCAGTAGCTGACTGATGATGTATTGCTTTAACATGTGCAGAAAAGCATGGCACATGCATGCTTGCTTAAAGAGAGCAGGTTTGCCCTTTGCAGACTGCATCTGTTTAGGGTCTGAAAAAGCCAGGCTTCCCCGAGTGTCTTGGACTTACATCCCAGAGTTCACAGCAAAGGCTCTAGTTGCAGGATGGCCTGCAGGTCCGTGAAGGTGCCTCTTGTAGGTCTGATCCTGTGGTTTCGACTTGACCCCCCTTCTGTATTTAATGTTGGAGATGCACAAAGGAGTTTTCAATAACAGGGAGGGAAGACGGGTAGTGCAAACAAAAAAAAAATTAGAGGAGTTGGCTTTGACTTGTCAATTTTCAAATTTTGTTAATTAAGCATATTAAAGAAAATTACATTTCAATTCTAGAAATTTCCAAGGGACATGATCTTAAGATAAAGGATCATTCACTAACATGACTATGCTTTTAACTTCATGAAAACCATACTACATTTTTTTATTCCTCTTCTGCAATGTTCCTGCATTTTGCACTAAGGAACAATAATTCTTGAATGTTATTAAAATATATATTGTGGTTAAAACTACTAGGCCATTGACGGAACCAGAATTTAGATTACACTGAACTGCACCTGAGTTTTCTCTGAAAGCATCATGCCTTTGCACTTAAAGTGAATCAGTGTCCTGCTTTAATTATACTTTTCCTTTCAAAACAGAGCTTTTGTGCTGCCTTGCACCAAGAACTCAAAGAATACTACCGATTACTCTCTGTTTTACATTCCCAGGTAAAAATTTTGTGTTTGTAATTTCCTCATGATTTGAACTGTTAGAAAATTGAAGATATGTAAGATATTTTAAGTTACTTCATATATTTTAAAATATAGCAATCTGTTTCATAATACTGTTTGTAAGATCCGAGTATCTATCAAGTTTCAGTGTATCTTAGAGCCAATTAGTTGCTAATTTTTAGGGTCCTGTCTAGCATTTAAAGGCCACTTCTAGCTTAAAAGTATTACTGTTTTCTCTAAGGGAACCTTATATTCACTTTGCGTGGATTAAGAAATGTGATGTGTTCAGTTATTTGTACTTAAACATTCTGTCTTTATTGTTTTTTAGCTGCAGCTAGAGGATGATCAGGGTGTGAATTTGGGACTTGAGAGTAGTTTAACACTGCGGCGCCTCCTCGTTTGGACGTACGATCCCAAAATAAGACTGAAGACCCTTGCAGCCCTGGTGGATCATTGTCAAGGTCACTTTGTGTATCTTTTGCTCTATTTCAGAGCTTGTTTGTGAGGGAGTGCCATCCAGTTTTGCTTTTGTGTCCTGCCCTTTTGTGTCTTTAATGGCCATAAGTATGTGGATTGAATACGAGTTAATAACTGTGAACTGAGAGGGGAAAATAATCGGGTGCTAGTGTGGTCCAGTATTTATACTTATAGAAGCTATGGGTGTCATGGAAATGCAGGCAGGAAGGAGAGGATTTCTCCTTTTTGTGGTCCTCAGTGTTAGGACTCTTGACGTCTGTTCCTCTGAGCTTGTCTCCTAACTGGCAGCCTTTCCTGGCATTTCATTTTTTTCTTTCTCTCCTTTTGAGGTTAGGGGCCATGTCCGTGTTTGCTGTCTCTATGTTGCAAGTTCCCATATTTGCATGTCTAGTTTAGGCCTCTCTTGGGCTATAGGTCCTACATTTCTAGCTGTCTTCTGAACGTTCTTTCTCACTGTGCTACCTTAGCCAAGAACCTTTTTGTCTTTTCTCTCCTTTGTAACATTGGGATCCTAATAGTGGTTACTTCTTAGGGTTGTTAGGCCTGCATGGGATGGACTCCTTGCTTGCTGCCATCCTCTGTCCTGGGTTATTCCTGGGACCTGGAGGTCCATGTTCATGGCCGCACCGTCCTTATCTTCCTCCCTCTTGGCACTTCCTCAAAAAACAAAGAAGTCGCACATGGGAAATAAATACTTGGGTTTTCTCCAGGTACCAGTACTCCTCCATGGCCAGGTTCCCACCAGGCTCCTCCTAATCTTCCTTCGAGCCCTCTGGCTCTCTGTGTCCAGCTAGCCGCTGGAGCCTTGTCCCTGCCGCACTCTGGTCATCTGTGCTCTATGCGTGCTGTGGGTGCTGTTGTAGGAACTGCTAACTGACCCCTGTTTTCTGCCTCATCACCCCACTCTGTACACACCTGCCAGAGCAGTCTTCAGGGCAGGGCAGGCCAGTCCTGTCCTTTCAGTCTTTCAGTGATCTGATAAAATCTTGAACTCTCAGCATAATGTCAGGAAGTCTTACTGTGCTTATGTTCCTGGACCTGATTTTTGCTGTTCCCAGTGCTTCACATGCAGCTCTTTGCCGGGTTACAAGAGTTGTTCTTTCAACATGAACCAGCATTTTTCACATGTGTTGCAGCCAGTTAATAGGTTATGATACCAGTTAGTGAGACTAGCGTATTACACCAGGAATATTGGTTTATAGAACTTGTGTTTTTTATGTATATTTGTGTACTGAATTGCAGTATGAAGTGTGAATCTCGACATATTTCAGTCAGAAAGCTGTGAGAAGTCACGTGAACTCTAGGTCATGTAGCTAGTTGCTTTTTGCTGCTGAAAACTCCTTAGTAGTCGGGAAGTGAGAAGTGACTGCCTGGGGTTCTGGAAAAGTCAAAGGTTTTCCAGGTCAGAAACTCTGTCTCTAGGACCTGGACTCATTACATGTTACTGCTGCTTCTAGGTCTAAAGTGGCTTCAACTGTCAGGAAATGAATGCACTTTATCTCGATTACTTTATCTCTCATCTTTTGTTAGCGTGAAGTGATTGGTTTGTCTTTGTAAATTTGGGTGTTTTCCCCATTTTCCCCCCAGGAAGGAAAGGAGGTGAGCTGGCCTCGGCCGTCCATGCCTACACGAAAACAGGAGACCCGTACATGCGGTCCCTGGTGCAGCACATCCTCAGCCTTGTGTCTCACCCCATCCTGAGCTTCCTCTACCGCTGGATATACGATGGGGAGCTTGAGGACACGTACCACGAAGTAAGGAGTGACATGTGCTTCTGAGACTTGGGTTTAAAAGCGTGGACACTCAGTCACTCTTTTGTTTTTTTCCCCATGATAACCATTTTCTCTAACAGGAGTGCGACTGCACCTCTTTTGAATGCTGTGTACGGTTTGCACAATGCTTTGAAAGCCAGTTACCTCATTGACAACAGATCTGTATTCGGTTAGTGGAAAAGTGTTATCCCAATTTGAATAGTGAAGAACGCAGCAAGCCAAACCTCTTGTTTGAGCTTACTAGCAAGTTGATGGCAAAGCAAGGACTAGGTCTCCTGAGTGCTAGCGCAGTTTTCTTTGTGGGGCAGTATTACGGGTTCTGTTACCTTGCATGATTTCTTTATAAACTCACTTTGGCTAACTGTGGTACTGACAGTTTGAGTGAAACAAGCTATTTGTATGTGTATCTATTGAAATACCGTCAGTTCTGCTATAATGCAACATATGTTTCTTAAAAATCATTGTCATGCAAAATCACATAATAACGCCAGAGGGGCTTTGATGGGGAGTAGGGCGAGGGCACTGCACTCAGAACCTTTGTCAGCAACAATGAGAAAGCAGAAAGGTGGTAACCTAATAACATGTGTGAAATAGTTAAGCAACACGTAAATACTACAATAAATATGATACTGACCTTGAAAAAAGCCCTGGCATTTGCTTGTGGAAGTGGGCCTTGGGGTCTGCAGATCTTGTGTTATGTGAAGAGGGGAGGCCCTGCATCTGAGACAGGACGAGGGCACGGGATGCGGTGAGGTGCCAGGTGTGCCCTGTGTGTGACTGTGGGTGCCTGTGTGTGGGCTCAGCTGGGTGCAGTTGCCTGAGCTCACCTACTGTTTCTTATGGATGATCTTACACATAGCAAACATGAAGTTTGCATTGTGTTCAAATTGTTTCCCAACTTATCGGTTGTGCCATTACATTATTGTTTTTAAAGCAAGCATATAGCAGAAGCGACGGTATATGGTAGTTCATGTGTGTGCGTCTGAAACACATGAACAGCATTGCGCATGTGCATCCATGTCGTGCAGGTCGCTCAGTCTTCCCGTAGCTCTTTCCACGACCGTGTACGTAGTTTTACTTTATTGCTGCACACTGTTTTGCTGTGTGGACAGGTCCATTTTTCTTAAGCAGCTCTCCTATTGGTAGAGATTATATTCCTTATAGCTTTTAATGTTGTGAGCATTATTAAAATGCAAATCCTGTCATGTGCCTCCCTGCACATACTTAGGTGTTCTCCAAGGCAGGTGCTGGGAGGCTGCACTGTGGGGCGGGGGGTTCATGCTTCCTGCTGTTGGGAACTCTGGAGCGGCTCTCTCAGCTGGCTACTGCCAGCTATCTCTTAGGGTTCTTGTTCCTCTGCCCTGGTCAATACTTTGTATTCCCCAACCTTAATAAAAATGTTTTCATCTACGGTATGAAATGTGACATTGCACTAGGGTGTTGATTTGCATTTGCCTGGTTACTAGTGAAACTGACCTTTTCATGCTTATTGGTTATTTTTAGTTCTTCTAATTGCCTATTTGTATCCTTTGCCCATTTTCCTGTGAATTTGGTTTTTTTAGGATTGAATCATAGATTATTTTATATATCTGAGTATCTTGTATGTGTTATTGTACTTTTAAAAATTATTATTTTAACTATTTTCACATTATTTCAAACTTATAAAAAAGTTGTAAGAATAGCATGAAGAATTATTTTACTATTGAGTGAGCCTTAACTGACTCCCTAAAAGTTTTACCATTTTTTATCATATACTAAATTCCCCTGTTTACCCAAGTCTATTTCTGGACTCTCTTTTTTTCAGTTTGTTATTTGTTTGTCAGTATTATTTAAGTAACTCTACTTTATGGTTTGAAATCTGGTAGAGACAGTCCTTACCCTTTGTTCTTTTCATAGTTTCTCTGTTTTTGTTTTTTGTTTTTTTTTTTTTTTTTGAGACAGGGTCTCGCTCTGTCACCTGGGCTAGAGTGCAGTGGCGTCATCATAGCTCACTGCAACCTCAAACTCCTGGGCTCAAGGGATCCTGCTGTCTCAGCCTCCTGAGTGGCTGGGACTGCAGGTGTGCGCCACCATGCTTGGCTAATTTTTAAAAAATGCTTTGTAGAGGTCTTTCTCCACTCGAGGAGACTGATCTGTACCTCTCTAGAACATACTAAAAAAAAAATGTTTTGTAGAGATGGTTGCTGTTGTTGCTCAGACTGGTCTCAAATTCCTGGCCTCAAACAATTCTCCTACTTCAGCCTCCCAAAGTGCAGGTAGTTACAGGTAGGAGCCACTGCGCCCGGCCCTCTCTGTCGTTTTTGCACATTTATACTTAGATGTGAATCAGCCTGTCAATTCTGCTAGAAATTTTTAAAAAATTTTTATAGGGATTGCTTATTGAATTGTAGATTAAGAAGTGTTTTTACTCTTCCTATGTTCCCTTTGCTAAATAAACTGTCTTTTTAAAAAAAATACGAATTGAAAGCTTTGAATGGTGTTTTTATTTTACTATTGGTTACCTTAAAGTTTTTCAAAGCTTTTTGAACCTGTATCTTTCTAAATATTAAAGTCATGAATAAACTAGTTTGTTTAATCCCTTACCCCATTAAGGTGAGGAATTTCATACCTCTCCCAGGCTCTGCATACCTGCCAACCTCCATACACTTAATCGCTATTGTTTTCTTTTGATCTAGGTTATTTTATTATTTTTTATTTTTTTATATGCAATTTGCAAAAATTGCCTTCCCTTTCAATATTTTAATTTGCATTTAGATTTGCATCAATTATTTATGGTTATATGTCTGTGTCTAGCTGGTATTATTTACCACCAAGGTCAATAACTGTAACTTTTATTGAGATATGCATGTGGAAAAGTACACAAATTGTAAGTTGTAACACTCACACTTAAAAAATACGCCACCAACCAGGTTAGGAAACAGCACCTATCAGCACCCCATTGTGTCCCTGTCACTGCCCTCTTCTCCTTAATGGTAAACATCATCCTCACTTCAGGCACTATAGTTAGCCTTGTCTTATTTTAAATTTTACACAAATGGAATCATAGTGTTCATATGAAAATACATTTACGTGCCATCTTTAGGGAAGCAAACTTTGTATTCATCAGAGTTAAGTTTGATTATTTTTAGGTCTATTTCTGGAAGGCATCATAAAATTGTTTAATTAGAACTTTAAGTAGGACTTAATTTTTCAAGATTAAATGGAGACTTAAGGTTCTTGTAGTCTTCAGTTTTTATCTTCAGGATGATAAGGTGGTAAGGAAACTTTTAGGTAGTAGCTTTTCTTTTTCTTAAGACTTGTCATTTTTAATGCATTTGCGTTCTATTATTTCGTAATTACAGGATGAGGTGAATTTTGGAAGCTATTTAAAAACCTGTGCAATTGAATCTCCTGACCATTATCATAATAAGGCAGATTATCTGAGTTTAAAAAAGTTGTTTGAGTTTATGGGAGTCTGAGTGATTTTGTGATTATAATTTGTATACTGTCAGCCATGCTTAGCTATGTAGATTTATGAGAAACACCTTGACCAACTTATAAACCAGAAATAAAATGATATACAGGCAGTCCCTGAATTATGGATGACTCAACTTGGGGCATTCCTTACTAGGAACGGGCTCCCAAGGCTCTCTGTGATGATAATTTATAGTGAAATAACTAAATTAATAATTCTGAAATTGGTTTCTTCTGTGCATGTAAACAAACTCGCATGGCATAAATAAGGTTCGTTGGCCCAGCATCTTTATAGCAGCTTGTCTCTGTTTCTATGGTTGCTTACACACAGCATCGCTTTTGTCTTTTTTATTTGATTTTGTGAGACTGTTTATCCTTATGACCATGCCTCCAAAGCACAAGTCCACTGCAAGTCCAGGTGAGCCTGCAGTGAAGAGAAAGGTGATTCTATTGGAAACAAAAGTAGAAATAATTAAGAGTTCAGAGAAAGGCCAGATGCCACCACTCATTGGGAGAGCATCAGGCTTCAGTGCTCAACTATCTGAACAATTATAAAGGATAAAGTCAGAATAACAGAACATGTGAAAGGAAGTGCTCCAGTGAAAGTGTCAGTTATTACTAAGCAGTGTAGTGGATTAATTATTAAAATGGGAAGGCTATTAATGATTTGGTTAGAAGATCAAAAGAAGCGTAACATTCTTATAGCCTAGGAATTAAAAGGAAGAGCACAGTAGTTTCTGTAACTTACTATAACGGTCCAGGGGTGCTACTATTATTATTATTACACTGTATTATTATTACATAGGAGCCGTTACACCATTGTTGTTATTATTATTATGACCTTATATGTGTTGTTCATCAGGGATCTGAGTTCATGCAAATCCGGCCAAAAGACATTTTTGGGAGCGTATCTTGTCCATAACCCAGGGACCGCCTGTGTTACTGTTTTCAGTTTTGAGGCTCACCTTTCTATATCACACATTAAAATTGGACCTTACAGAACTAAAAGATGATCTTTTCAGGCAACCTTTAAAAATCAGCCTTATAAAATTATAAAAAATTGTATGTTTTTATTTAATAATCTGTATCCTCCTCTTCTATCCAGTAGTTAATATTCAGTCATAATATGAATTTGGGTGATTTTAACTTTTTTAATGACTGCTGATCAATTGATTTTATAAACCTGATTTTCTGTAGAGATTGCAGTGGGAATTGTCTGGGTCTTCATACTACTAGGATATGTATTGCTAATAACTAAAACAAGAGTCAAAGCCACAGGCTGACTATCTTTTTTGAGTTTATTACTTAATTTCTAATTTGTAATACTTTTGTCTTTTTTCTTGAGAAAACTTTAGTTTACATTTTGTAGCAGTCAGGTTTTTAAAATAGTCCTTAAATGTACCACCAATTCTTTATTGATTGCCTCTCTTATGAGTTATTCAGACTTATGTATTTATTTCTTTTCTTGATAGTAATTAAGAGTTGGTAGGGAATGTGGAGAGAATTGGGCAAAAACCTGTACATTGATTTTCCTCTAGACTTTTTTCTCTCATGTTTTTAAACATTGGTTCCCTGAGGTGGGCCAAGAGCAGACCCCAAGACTAGTACCATTTAAATCTGGGGCACTTCTTTGAAGAACTCTTGTTTCGTAGAATATGTATAGGGCAAACTTTCAGGTTTTATTTATTTAAAAATAAAATACTAAATAAGTACCCATGTCTATTGAGTATAATATTAGAATTAGTAGCTCATATTATCACTTAGCAAACTTACCTCAGCTCTTGCCTCATTGACAAAGTTTTTTTCTTAATTTTTAAATGGTTTTTTCTTGATTTAATTTTAGGTTTCTAGAAAAGTTGCAAGAATTATGAGAACATTCCCAGGTACCCTTTCCCCCAGTTGCCTGAATGCTGGCATGTTATGACATTGATTTCATCCCCCCTCCTTTTTTTAAAAAAGATTCTATATTTACTGATGCATATATACTTACGATCTAAGGTTAGATAGCGCTTCAGAAGTTCAAGATTTGTAATTTTTTTATTTGCTATTTTGTCCAACTAGCCGTTTATATCCCAGATGATCTTGTTTGGCGTCACTAGTTTTGCTTGTGGAATTTTTCAAAAATGCATCATGGTTGACAGAGCTAAAATTAATCTTTCTTGACATAAGTATATCATGTTCTTTGCTGTGGGCCTGTCATGCTGGGTACTGCAGTGTCAGTGGGCTTATTCCATCTGCCAGTTTATCTTGTTATAACTCATCTGACCACTTGACCTCTGTAGAGTAGAGCTTAAGAGCTTTGATTCTGAAGTCATGGCTCCTTCAGTTCCTGATGGCTCTGTGTCCTGCATGACTGCCTTCACCTCCCTGAGCCTCCGCTTCAGTGTCTTCTGGATGTGCCTGTCTCATGAGATTTGTGTGTAAGAGAGGGTTGAGTCAGACACATAGTAAGTGTGCAGTATGTTATCTGCTATTACTTTAAGGAGAACATAGGATAGAATTTGAATATCTTCTATCTCCAAGGTGCCTATGGCCTTTCTCTAATTTATTTGTAGTTCTCTGGCATCTCTGTTTTCTGTTAGATCCTGAATTTATAAATATTAATTTAAGTCTCTGATTAGCTTTGGGAAGGTTCTCTTTAATTTAATATATTTACCAAAAAAATTTGGTAGTTTAGGGAATTACATTATGTGCTTGATAATTATGTAATTAAAATTTGGGAATTTTGTTTCTTTGGTTCCTATGTTGGTTAATTTTTCCTCAGTCTGCCTAAAGTGAATTATAAGTAGGTTGTAACATTGCATTTCTTTAAGTGTATGGTTAACTCTAAGTAACTATATATGAACTTTATAATAATCCATTTTATAGTAGTTTATTGAATATCTGCATAAGGAAATGCTATCTTCTATCATCAAAAGAAAGTGTAAAATATCAATAAAGAGATAGAAATAAAAAGGAACCAAATAGAAATTCTGGAGTTGAAAAGTAAAATAACTGAAGAGAAGAAAATCACTAGTAGAGCTCGGCAGATGTGAGCACAGAGGAGAAAACCAGCAACCTGAGAGTGGGCACCGGAGGTTATTGGTCTGAGAACTGGGAGTAAAAAGGAAGGAGAAGGAGAGCCTGAGACACTATTGCATGCAAATCTGATGAAAAACATTAATCTGTACATTCAAGGAGCTCAAAAAACTCAAAAGTAGGACAAACTCAGAGGTCAACAACAAGACACATTACAAATTGAATATCCCTCATCAGAAAGGGCACAGAAGTTTTGGATTTTGGATTTTTGGGATTTTGGAATGCTTGTATTATACTCAACAGCTTAGTCTCCCTAATCTGAAAATCCGAAATTTGAAATGCTCCAGTGCGCCTTTTCTTTGAGCATCACGTCAACATTGGAATTGTTTCAGATTTTGGAGAATTTTGGATTTTAGATTTTTGAAGTAGAGATACTCAGCCTGTATAATCAAGACTGTAGAGAGCCAACAATAGAGAGAAAATGTTTATAGCAGCAAATGGGAAAACGTCTTGTCCTAGGGATGCTCAGTAAAATCAACAGCTGATTTCTTATCAGAAACCACGGAGGCCAGAGGCAGTGGGAGAGTACAATCAAACTGTGGAAAAGAAATAGCCTATGGTTCAAGAAATCTGTGTCCAACAAAATTCTCATTCAAAAATAAAGGGGAACTTAAGACATTCCCAGATAAATAAAACCTGAGAGAGTTTCTGGAAACAGAAACTACCAAAACTGATTCATAAAGAAATAGAAAATCTGAATAGACCTAAAACAGGTAAAGAGATTGACTCAGTAACCAAGAAATTTCAACAAAGAACAGCCTAGGAGCAGATGATTTTTCTGGTGAATGCTACCAAATACATAAAGAATTAACACCAATCCTTCTCAAACTCTTCCAAAAATAGGATAGGAAGGAACACTCTGTAACTCATTTTAGAAGGCCAGCATAAGACACAAGAAGACTACATACCAACATCCCTCATGAGTATAGTTGGAAAAATCATCAGTAAAATATTAGAAAATGGAATTCACTATATTAAAAGGATTGTACACCTCAGCCAAGTAGGATTAATCCAGAGGATGCAAGGGTAGTTCAACATAATCAGAGTCAATCAATGTAATATATCATACTAAGGCAACAGAGGGAAGTAGCACAAGATTAACTCAATTGATGCTAAAAAAGCATGTGATGAAATTCAATACCCTTTTGTGATAAAAACACTCAAACTAAGAATAGAGAGGAACATACTTAATGAAGGGCTTCTATGAAACACCGACAGCTAACGTGCATTATGGTAAGAGACTTATGCTTTCTCCCTGAAGTCAGGAACAAGACAAGGGTGTACACTTTCAGCACTGTGCTGGAAGTTCCAGCCAGGACAACTAGGCAAGAAAAAAGAAAGAAGAAAGAAAAAAGGGAAAGGCACCGAAATTGGGAAGGAAGAGGTGATATCATCTCTGTTCACAGATGACATGATCTTATATATTAATACACAGAAAATGAAAGAATCCACACATACGATAGATAGAGGTAGGTAGAGAGGTATGTCTGTATCTGTCTAATAAACAAGTTCACCAAATTAGCAGGATACAAGATCAATAGCAAATATCAGTTAAGTTTCTATGTACTTTCAATGAATACTACAAATAGGAAATTAAGAAAACAGTCCCACTTACAATAGCACCTAAATAAACAACATACTTAGGGATAAGTCTAACCAAGAAGTGTGAGACTTGTACAATGAAACTATAAAACATGACAGACGGCCTGTGTTCATGGATTTAATATTGTTAAGGTGTCACGTACTCCCCAAGTAATCTGTGATTTCAGTGCAATTCCTATCAAAGTTCCAACTGCCTTTTTTGCAGAAATGGAAAAGCGGATCTTGAGACTCACAGGGAAGTACGGAAGACTGCCAGAGCAGTCTGGAGTGAGAATAACACAGCAGGAAGCCCCACACTTCCTAACCCTAAACACACTGCAGCGCAGAGTAACCAAAACAGTGTGGTACTGGCAGGATTATAGGCCTGTGGGTCCATGGAATAGAATAGAGAGCCCAGAAATAAATCTTCATTTTTGTCGAGTTGATTTTCAGCAAAGGTACCAAGACCACTCAATGGGAGAAGAGCAGTCTTTTAAACAAATGGTACTGGGACAATTGAATATCCACATGCCAAAGGGTGAATTTGGATCTCTGTCACACATCACGTGTAAAAATTAACTGAGAATGGATCAGACATCTAAATGTAAGAGCCAAAGTTATAAAACTCTTAGAAGGAATCAAAAGCGTAAATCTTTGGGACCATGGATTAGGCAACATTTTCTTAAATATGTCACCAAAGGCATGAACAACAAAAGAAATCAGACTTCATCATAATTAAAAACTGTACATCCAAGGACTCTTTTGAGAAAATGAGAAACCACTCCCGGAATAGGAGAAAAATATTTCCAAATCATCTATCTGGTAATTGTCTAGTATTCCATCCCAAATATATAAAGAACTATCACAACTCAATAAGATAAAAAATAACCCAATTTAAAAAAGAACTTGAGTAGACGTTTGTCCAAGAAGATACAGAGAGGAACAATAAGCACAGGAAAAGACTGTCATCATCATTAGCTATTAGGGAAGTGCAAATCAACATCGCAATTAGACACCACACCCGGGAGGATGTACAAAACAAAAACAAAAACCACCAACCAGAAAATAACAATATATTGGCAAGGATTTGGAGAAATTGGGAGTCTAATACAACGCTGGTAGAGCTAGGGAATGGTGCAGCCATTATGGAAAAGTTTGGTACTTCCTCAAAAAGTTACCATGTCACCTAGTAGTTCTAGTATATACCCCAAGAGAAATGAAAACAAATATTTACATAAAAACTTGAACATGAACACTCATGGCAGCATTATATATGATAGTCAAAAAGTCAAAACAACTCCAATGTCTACCACCTGGTGAATTGATAAATAAAACATGGTATATCCATACAATGGAATATTATTCAGCCTTAACAAGAAATGAAAATCTGATACTTGCTGCAACATGTGTGAACCTTGAGAACATGTGCTAAGTAAAATAAGCCAGACATAACAGGCCGTATGTCACCTGATTCTGTTCATACGAAATGTCCAGAATTGGCAAATCCATAAAGACAGAAAATGGTTAGTGTCAGGTCTTGAGGAGGGAAAAAGAAACAGGTAGTGACTTCTTAGTAGATACGGCATTTCTTTTTAAGGTGGTGAAAATGTTTTGAAATTAGCGGTGATGATTGCAGAACTGTATGGTGAATATACTAAAAACTGCTGAACTGCGTAGTTTAAAATGGTTACTTTTATATTATGTGAATTTTATCTCAATAAACAAAAAATAAAATGTACAAGTTGTGAAAGCAGAAATGTCTGGTGAGGGATGCCAGCTACATGTGGCCTCTAAGGTTTCTCTCCTGAGTCATCATCTCCTGTCTCACTGCTGGATGTAGGAGTCCCAGTCACCTGGTAGCCACTGTGCCTGAGCACAGCCCATGGTTCTCACCCTGCGCACCCCTTTGGCTGCACTTTGGAACCTTGTGGGGAGTTTTAATATGGACTGATGTGGCCATGGGGATTTCCAAAGCTCCACGGTATTGCCCCTGTTCTACCCACCCTTTGATTCCAGGCAGCACCACCCAGAGTCGGGCTGGGCCCCTGCAGAGTTCTGAAGTTGAGGGTGATGGAAGGAGATGAGTCCAGAGTACCGCCCGCCTCCGCGCCAGCTGTCTTTTCTTGGGAATTTTTCTGTGAGGGAAAAAAAGTGTAATAGACGAGAGTGGATAACACTACATGATAGAGAACTTATGTTGTAAAGATCTCTGTTTAACTTTGCTCTATCTATCCAGTGTGTCCAAACTTATTACCAAATTGGCGATATGGTAGTATGTGTTTTTTGTTAACATGTTAAATAAGAATGACGAGCAGCTATTTCAGGATACCTGCAACAATTTAACATGTGATGTGAAAATGCGAGGTTTCTATTGGTGACAAAGTCACAGGGACTGTGGTTTGTTATTTACATTTATAATTGGAGGAAAAGCTAAGTTTCAGATAGAGGTTAGTGAAAATGAAAATGACATTATTTTCCAAGTTCACAGGCCCCAGTAAAGAAGCCCCCAAGGTAGCTCAGGACCTGGAGCCTTTCTTTGACCCCGGCTCCTGTAAACACGAGGAAGACAGGAGCTGTCGTGGCGCCGTGGGGTGAGAGCTGCATTTCTGTCGAGCCACCAGAGGCCTGAATGTACGTGGGTGTCTGGTTCTTCCTGCCCAGGAGGCCATGCAGTGCCAGTCAGTCTGTAGCAGGGACACCTCTCACCCCCATCTGCCAGAGCGATGGCGGCTGCTCGGTAACCTCCCTGCAGGAGGCTCCTACTAGTCATGGGCCTTTCGCTGTCTCTGCTGATGGCTGATCAGATCCCACTTCAGGTGTGAAGGCTTCTCACTGTTGTCCTTCCTGGGAGCTCTTTAAATGCTGAGAGTCACCTGTTTCCAGGGAGAGGCTTCTCTCTGCTTCTGTTGGCAACAGGCATTGAGTAGCTTCTCTCGTAGCCACCTGTGGGTTTGGCTGATTTGCAACCAAAAGATGAGTTTTCGCTTATGCGTTTTATCTGGAACTTTAAGAGAAACTTCCAGATGGCATTTGGGCTTTGTTATTTTTGGTGTGGTGTCATTAAACACTGCCTTTAAGTCTAGCATTTGGGATCTTACTTTTAACAATAAAAAAGGTATGCACCTTTACCCAACAGTGCAGTGAATAGTGTATAAATTTTATTTTTTAAATTTTACTTATATCGTGTATTTGCAAAGGCAAGCAAAAAAAGAGGGCTATAATTTAGAAAGTATTCTGAATGATTAATTTGGAAAATACTTTCAACATTTGGGGAAAAGTTTATTTTTGGCTCTTAAAAGTAGTCCTGTAAAAGTAAGCCAAGTTTTTCATTGTGTTACTATTACAATGCTATCTGGAGAAGCTATATGGTTAATCCTTCTTGTAGCTAACATGGCTTCTCTTCCTTATAAACTGAATAAGGTAAACAAATTTTACCAGTATGTGCAGGTTATAAACAAAGTAACTCAGTGTTAATTTGCCTTTTAGATAGTAAAGGTGCCTCAGCAAGGAAAGGAAGGGAAAAGTTAAAAATAAGCTATGTTGTTTTCAAAATTAGAAAATTTTCAGACTTGCTTCAAATACTTACTTAAATGCTAAAATACTCTACAACTCTTCATTATTGAATTTGAAGGTCAGTGAACCCTAGATAATAATGCAGAATATCTCTGTGGATCCAATTAGTACTCTCGCTATTTCGTTCCCTTTATCTTTATATTTTTGCTAAGAATTATTGAAATTTAAAAGGTTACCATATATAATATCTTACTTTCTTGATATCTTTTTATGCCCCCACCCTTGAAATATTGTAATTTATAAGTTTACCTTGTAAACTACACTTTGTTAAACAAAGAATGCGACCGACCAGTTCACCCATTCCCTGGTCCAGCTGCCATTTATTTCCTCTAGGTGTGGCCCTAGCAGAGCTATCTTTTGGTAGCTGCCTGCATGATTGGCAAGTTGAAGTTGGAATGTTTTATGGTCTGTATTAATGGATCTGGTTCTTAGAAACTAAGTTGCTCGCTAAGAAAATTATCCTCTTCATTTCTGTTTTTAGTAGGGAGGCCTTGGCATTTGTCCAACAGTTAATGAGAAATCATGGTACAATTATGTTTTATTTTTTTTCCTCAGTTCTTTCTGTGTTTGACATAATGGTGAAAATTAAAGAACCTTGAATGGAAAATGCATCAATAAAATAAAAGCATATCGCAGTTATATTCTGACCTTGGTTTTTTTCCCCCTCTTATAAGTATATATTTTTCACAGAATTAATTATATTCTAAAGTGTACCCATGCTCTTTGTGTTTGCTACGAGATGTTTGCTAGTAGAGTGATTGTGTCATACTTTGCCCTTAGATGAAGCAGTGCTTTTATAACTTCTAAACATTGCCTGCATTGTCTGAGGTTTTTTTATGGTTTAAATTAAATTTTCTTATTGTTCGTACTGATAAAAATCCAGTTGCACTTCAAATATCAGGATAAATTAGTGTGTTGTCTGTAAAAACCAGCTCTTCTGTGAAATTGATTAACAGATATACAATTTATATGGAATTTGAATGGCTACAGAGCAGTTGCGGCACAGTGACTGGGTAACAGTTGAGCTGACTCACGGTGGGCTTGTAACACTTTTATTTCTTTTAAGGGTAATTTAAGTATATGCCAAAGTGATGATAGCTTCGTTATAGCAGTCTTCAAAGTAGTCATTGATTATGTATTTTAAATTAGAAAGGTTATATAAATTTAAAAAGTCTGAAATAGATCAACGAATGCTTTAGTCATCTAAATTGATACCTGAAGATGAGACATTTTCGTTGAAAATAAGTATAGCAGTGTCTTCTCTGTGGTCATGAAAATGCTGGCGTTTATTCATAATGCCCACTTATGCAGGAGACTGCACATAATTGATACCATCTAGCTCTTGCTTAAAAGGATCAAATATAAGACCTTGACATCATTAAAATTTGTTTCCTCAAATATTTACCCTTGGAAGTAGATTTCTGTGAAGTTAAAAAAATCATTGAACAATATTTTTTCTGATTTAAAAACATGTACAATTTTAAACATTTCATCATATAAACAGAGGAAAAAAATTAAGATTTATCAGTAATCTCATGAACAGATAACTTCTGTTAATATTTATATATATACTCATTTTTTTACTGTATATTTGTGTGTATATCATCATGTGTTGTATTTTGTGATCTTTATTATTTTTTCTTAAATAATGAACATTATTTTATGCTATTAAATATTTGTCTTCTATACCAAAGCTTCTTAAAATGATCTCTGAAACTCCTACATAGTATATAAAACTCTGTATTTTGTAAATACAGTCATCCCTCAGTATGTGCAGAGGATCAGCTCCAGGACCCCAGCAGATACCAGAATGCACACATACCCAACTCCCACGGTTGGCCCAGTGGAACCTGAGTATGTGGAAAGTGGGCCCTCCGTGTACTTGAGTTTAGAATCCTGTGAATACTGTATTTTCAATCTGTATATTTGGTTGAAAAAAATCCTCCTATAAGTGCTCCTGCACAGTTCAAACCCATGTGGTTTAAGGATCAACTGTATATGCATTTTCCCCTGGGAAGAATTGTTATTTTTCACTGGATTCTTGAAAGAGTCTGTCATAGTTAAGAACAAACTTTATTTTTAATAGCTACATGATATTTTATAATTCATTTGTATATTCCCTTTTCAGACATTTATTAGCTTATTGAAAGTGTAATATATCCTGACCAAGAATATTTTAATTCAGTAATGCAAGGATAATATTTTATTCAGAGTTTATTCATCTGTATTCACAAATGAAACTATCCTATAATATTAAGTTAGTTTTGGTATTCCTAGAAATCAGATGTGCTAGTGCTACACTAGTTTCATAAAATAAACTGGGACATTCTGAATATTTTTCTGTGATCTAGAACACTTTAAACATTAAGAATGATGTCTTTGTAAAAAAAAAAAAAATAAGTAGACTCACCCTGTGCTTTAGTGATAGCATTTTACATTTCCAGTTTCTTCTAAAGACATTATTCTTTTAGGGTCTCCTCTCTCTTCTTGGGTTACTTTTGGTTATTTACATTTTGCTAAGAAATCATTAATTTTGTTTTGCTGTGTAGTTGCTAAAAGCAGTTTAAAAATTCTTTAAATCTATTTTGTATTTGTGGACATACCTTCCTAGTCAGGGTTGTGTGTTGTTCACCTGTTAATGATTTGGGATTTATGGAAAGATCACCAAAAAGGCACTTTTAGTGTGATATGACTTAAATGGATTTTGCAGTCTGACTAGGGAACTCAGCTGCCACGCGTCCCGCAGCCAGTGCTGGGTCTCAGACCATCCGGCTTCTCATCTGACATGCTGCCAGGTGTTGAGGTCATGGCCCCGGTGCCGTTTCCCCCTAAGAGGAAGTGGGGCTCCTTGGATAAGCGGCTGACTCTAGTACGTCTTGGGAGAAAGGAAGCTGAGCCTGCAGCATCTTCCCAGTCTGTAGGACTCAGGCAGCTTGAAGAGGCTCCCATCTCCCCAAACTGGGAGAAGTGGAGTGCCAGTAAGGATGATATCTCTGATGGGTGGGAACACTTGATACACTCAAATCCACATTTTAATGATAATAAAACAAAAAACTAACTGCTCATTGTTGGAAGATGGTAAATAGAGGCAGTCTCAGGTGCTTCCTCAGCAGTTCTTGATGGAGTCAAATGATTTTTCCCTTTTAATTGTTGATACAGTTAATTAGGATGATAGTCTTTATGAGGTTTCGTTAGCAGGGAGGACAGGTGGGGGATTAAATAAATAGGGCTGGCCCAGCCAATCAAGAGAAAACACCATCCAGAAGAACACCCCCCTCCAACAATACGATATGCAAGGATAAATTCCAGAGGAATTAAATATCTAAGTGATAAAAATAACACAGTGGAAATACTGAAAGAACATGATTGTGAATATTTCTATGATCTAGGAATGGGGAAGTCTTAGGAAGACTAAGAAGCTCAGAAGCCATAAAGGAAGATAGACATTTATCTTTATGTAACAAAACCAAAACAGAAACATGGAATTTACTATACTACTATAAAAAGTGGCAAATGATTAACTTGGAAAAATTAAGTTTGTAATATTGTATGATTTACAAATGGTCACTATCCCTAATATACAAAGAATTTTTGTATATTGATAATAAAAAAACAAACGGAATGGAAAGCTAGGTGAAAGGCATGGGGAGAGAGAGGAGAGAAGAGAAGATGGAAGGTAGGGTTGTGAAAGACGCACAGCTTCACCTACTGGATTGGCAGCATTTAAATGAGCAAGGATGCAAAATGCAGGCATCCTGCGGGTGGGAGTGTCAGTTGACACCACTGCTTGGAAGGGTGATCTGGCATTGTCTATAAACTTTAAGATTACTTCAGCTCAGCAGTTGTGCTTTTGTAAAACAGGTGTAGAAATAAAAGCACAAGTCTATTAGGAAAGGATTGAAAAATGAGAATGGCCTCATTCTGGGAACAGTAATGATTGGATTTTCTCCTCACCATGCTGTGTTCCTTCTTAGGTGCTGGTTGAGGAAGGTGAGGAAGAAAGTCCTTGGGCACAGGTGGTCCCCAGGGAGCCACCCTGGGTCACTTCCCACAGTGCCACTGTGTGGTCACGTGTGTGGACAGCAAACTCTGCTATAGACGATGTCTGAGTCAGGGGGCTTTTCTGTGCCCGGGCACATCAGCCCAGCTGCCTCTGTGTTCCAGACTTGGGGGCTCTGCCAGACCGAGACGGGCAGGCAGACGGGTAGGTGGCAGATTGATGGAAGGAACACAGCTGCGCGTAAGGGAGGAAGATAATGGGCAGGAGTTGAGTACGTAGACAGCCCTGGAAGTCTGTGCTGTCACTAGGGTAGGAGGAGCTCGGACTTGGATCCTTGGAATTACCCTGCAGAGGCTGTGATTGCCATGCGAAGTCTCCAAGAAAAAGTGTCATTGTTTTTATTATACTTTGGTTTTAAAATCTGGGAAATATGTAATTCAAGTGAGAGATTTCTGTCTAAAATGTTTTATACAATTTTATTATATAAATGGGTAAGCCTCTATACCTGGAGAACTTGGCTTTCTGGAAAAACTTATTCTTTGATGTTGCTATTAGCTAATTTTTTGCCATAAATATTTTTTAATGTTTCAATGCCCCTCTGCTTTCAGTTTTTTGTAGCATCAGACCCCACAGTTAAAACAGATCGACTGTGGCATGACAAGTATACTTTGAGGAAATCCATGATTCCTTCATTTATTACAATGGATCAATCTAGGAAGGTGCGTGGGAAGACGCTTCTGTGATTTTGATGTTTTATTACTGTGTATACTTGTGTTATGTGACAAAACTAATTTTTAGTTAAAATTTTGTTGTATTAACGTTCTCGAGGTGAAGTATATGTTACTTGAATATAGCAACATAATGTGTATTTGTTAATATATCTTTTGAGTTTCTAGAATTCACTTGATGCTATAGTAGATGCTCTTGTTATTTAGTTTTTAATCAATAGCCAATTTGTAGCTTATGAATATTTATTGTATTTGGACAATTATTTTAATTTTATATAAAAGTAATCATAGGATATTTTCCTTTTTAGGTCCTTTTGATAGGAAAATCAATAAATTTTTTGCACCAGGTTTGTCATGATCAGACTCCCACTGCAAAGATGATAGCTGTGACGAGGTCTGCAGAGTCACCCCAGGATGGTACGAGGTGGTGGTGGTGGGGCTAGGGATGCTGTGATGATGGTGATATGATGATGGTGATGGTGGTAATGATGATGATGATGCTGTGGCGATGATGATGCTGTGATGATGGTGGTGGAGATGATGATGCTGTGATGATGGTGATATGATGATGATGTGGTGATGGTGGTGGTGGTGATGATGGTGACGGTGGTGTTGATGATGCTGTGGTGATGGTGGTGGTAATGGTGGGGCTGTGATGACGATGGTGATGATAGTGATAATAGTGATGGTGATGGTGATGAAGGTGATGGTGTCGATGGTGTAATGATGGTGGTGGTGATGATGGTGATGTGATGATAGTGATAATTGTGGTCGTGAAAGTGGTGGTGGTGGTGGTGGTTACAATGTTATATATAGCTTAAACTTTTTTGTTCCATAGGATATACAGATTACCTGAATTTTTTCTAAAACATCTTAATATTATACATAGTATGATATATATGTAAAATAATCTTTTACTATGTAAATTTTTAATTTCCTTTTTATACATGTTAAAAAGTATAGATGTAGCTATTTTATCTTTCTTAGTAATTTGTGTTACTTTTTTTAAATGGTAAAGTAACAGTGTGCCAAAATAAGAAAATAAAAGAAAGAATTTTGCTAATGGTAGCCATGCTTTGGGACACAAAGGCTCGTTTGGAAATCAGCAAGGGTGCAGTTAGTGTTTATTGTAATCAAAACGCGGTTGAGTCCCTGCCTGCGTTGATGGCACCCCCGCGCCGTCTCTCCTGCTTCTTCCCCATTCCCAGCGGCGGTGATTGTGTGGAATTTTGAGTATAGCTAACTTAAGTGTATAGCTTTCCAGTTATGGCTGTATTTGCTATTTATATTGTCATTTTGATTCATTCAAAAAGTTTACTTTGCATAGGATATTGTGGTATGCATAGAAAAGATGATAGGAATTCACCGTGGTTATGCCTTTCATGAGCTTATTAGTCTAGTGATGGAGGTGAAGTGTACGATAAGATAATAAAGTAGAACACGATCAGTGAAATGAGAGGTACGGGGAAAGTGAAAGTGCTTTAGTTATTTCCAACAAAGTATCAAGGAAGAGGGAGGAATTGACCTGACCCTGAGGAAAGGGGTGCAATTTGGTCATGGGTTACTGTGTAGCCTGGGAAGGGGGCAGAGCGTGAGCAGAGCGCAGGTCAGAAATAGTAGGGATTTGACTTCTTCCAAGATCACAGCGAAAATAAAGAAAAGGTTTTTGAGCAGAAGCGTGGCATGGTTAGAACTATTTCTGGAAGTTATTATTGCTACTGCTACTTAATAGTGTGAGAGCTTAGAGAGAGACTAGAACTTGGTGTATAAACTAGGATAGGTTATTGGATGTGGCATTAGTTATGGATGTTTTTGGAATGAGATATTTAACAGGAGTGTTAGTAATCGCAGAGGCGGAAGAGTCAAGGAAGATACTAGAACTCACGAGGCTAAGCGGTGAGTGGCAGTGAGTTTAGGAATAAGATGGGCTTGGGAGAGAAGATTTTTAGTTTGGGACCACTTGATTTTCAGTAGACGTGGTAGTGGAGATTTCCAGCATGTATTGGAAATGCTGTACCGAAACTCCAGTGACCTGTCAGGGCCCAGTGGAGAGATCTGGGAAGCACCTGCCTTACCATGACAGCACAGGACAGTGCTGGGGAGGGGGGCCTCAGGAGCTCCTGCGGTCAGGGCAGGTGTTCCTCAGTGCTGGGAATGACACCATCCCATCCCTCTTACCTCAAAGGCATTCACACGCCATTTTGCATGGACTTTTTGGAGTCCATAGACCCCAGGTTATTAGTTCCTGGAACAGAGAGATGTGATCCAATACAGATTTTTGGAAAATGCCAACATTTAAGAGAAGAAGGAAGAAGAGCCAGGAGAGCAGTTGTGTTGTTAGAGTTTTGAACATTCCCTAGTGCCTAGAGAGGATGACCCACAGGAGAGGCACAAGATGTGCCCAGGGGGTCAGGTGCCCCATATGCCTGGCATGGACGAGGCTCTCTGTGGCGGCCACCACCGCCATTCAGTTGCTGCTACTGCCATCTGCTGCTGCTGTGCTGTTATACTACTGCTAATACTACCGTCAACTGCTGCTACTGCTATGCTGTTATACTGCTGCTAATACTACTCCCAACTGCATCTGCTGCTATGCTATTATACTACTGCTAATACTACTGCCAGCTGCCGCTGCTGCTATGCTATTATACTACTACTAATACTACTGCCAGCTGCCGCTGCTGCTATGCTATTACACTACTGCTGATACTATTGCCAACTGCATCTGCTGCTATGCTGTTATACTACTGCTAATATTAATACTATGGGCAACTGCAGTTGCTACTATGCTATTATACTACTGCTAATACTATTGTCTGCTGCTGCTGTTGCTGCTACTGCGCTATTATACTGCGGCTAGTACTACTGCTTACTGAATCTGCTGCTATGCTGTTATACTACTGCTAATACAATGGGCAACTGCAGTTGCTGCTATGCTGTCATACTACTGCTAATGCCACTGCCAGCTGTTGCTGCTGGAATGCTAATATTATACTACTGCTAATACTACTGCCAACTGCTGCTGCTGTCCTGTTACACTCCTGCTGCTGCTATTACTGCGGTCACCCCTCTGTATTCCACCAGTTCCGTATCTTCAGATTAAACCAACTGCAGATAAAAAATATACATAAAGGAATAACAATACAACAATAAAAGTAATACAAATGAAAAATACGATGTAGCAACTATTTTTGTAGCGTTTACATTGTAGTAAGTATTATGGGTAATCTAGAGATTACTTATATGGAGGGTGTGCATAGGGAATGTGCGAACACTAGGCCACTTTACATGAGGGACTTGAGCACCCCTGGGTTTCGGTGTCCACAGGGGATGACTGCATGCTGCTGCCGCTGCTCCCCAGTAACGATGGCTCTGCTGTCCCCTTCCTCCTGTCCACGGCTGCCAGGGTCTGTGGAGAACATGCTTTCTGCTGCTGAGTTTATAGTGTAGTTTGGAAAATAAAAGATACAAATCCTAAAAGACTAAGAATAATACAAAAAAAAAAATGGAAAGTGTCAAATTTATATTTATTTGTGAAAAAATTATGAGGATTTAAAAGTTGGAATAAAGAAGAAAGAAAAACTAAAAAGCCATAGCACAAGATATACCTAAACCATTAAGAATCAAAGAGCTCTGTGAGGGAGCTCTGGATTTTATGTCTTAATATACTGCTTTGGGCTAAAATTGGTTAGTGTTTATTTAAACCTTTTCTTTGGAATGGAAATCTTTAATGACTCAAACAAGGGTATGGTAAAAGCATTTCTGGGGAAAAATACTTACATTTTAAAAAATACACATGTCAACAGAAATATAACCACCCACCCTTAAAATATGATCCCGGTGAGCTCATCTGGGGCGCCGTGCTGTGCTGCCTTGGGAGGCCTCACTCTTCCTCAGGAAACTGTATCCTCACTGGGGACATCTGAGTGTTCCCATACAGATGTGGAATTGGAGTAACAGCAGTGCTAAAATAGGCTTCAGTGATCTCTTGTTCTGAAAGACAAACAAAAGAGTTTTAAAGTCTGATATTTTCAAACTGGTTAACTTGGGTAGTGGAAGGAGCTGTAGACTTGGTGTCAGAAGGCACCGCCTCTCTTGTTATTGCTTAACCTTAACGAGGATTTTATCTTTTTCACTTTTAGATTGTTTTCAGCATGGCGATTGTGTCTGGCTTGAGTGTTATTGTGGTTTTTAATGAAATTGAATATTCAGATATATTTAATAAGCAGGTTTGTGCTATATAGATGTAAATTAGCACCATAAAAAGCTCTATGTAGTCTCCTCGTGCTATTTCTGTTCAATAGAAAGTGATAGAAACACTTTTTTTGTGTTACTGCTTAGAGTTAGCCTTCTTTATTGGTGACAGTCTGGTGTTATCCCCTAGACAACCTCTGGCGATCCCCTAGAGTGAGTACTAGGAAATGCACGACAACAATACCTGACTCTTACCGAGTTGTACGGTTCATGAAGCTCATCCACATGTGCTGTTGGTCTTTAGAGCAATGTATGGAAACATCCTGTGGGTGTGTACAGGTGACTCCACACTGACAGGCCCTGTTACCGGAGTGTTTTAGTGAGATTTTGGGTTTTAGTGACAGTGTAGAAATTGATCCTTGAGATCATGAGCAAAGCTGTTCCAGTCCCTCTTGCGGATGCGATTGTAGACATCTGCTGTGAACCCCGTCTTCAGCTTCGTGGTCTTGGGTGTGCCTTTGTGGCCCATGCAGCTGCCTGTCTGTCGCTGGTTCATCTGTCACTGATGCCACAGACGGGCTGGCACTGACTGTGCATGTGTGTCTTCAGTGTTCCTTTGTGAAAATGCAAGTTATGCACATATGTGTGCTTTTCCCTCTTGTTCTTTACAGCTGCAGACTTATTCACAGACTTAGAAAATGCGTTTCAGGGGAAAATTGATGCTGCTTATTTTGAGACGAGCAAATATCTATTGGATGTTCTCAATAAAAAATACAGCTTGCTGGACCACATGCAGGCAATGAGGCGGTACTTGCTTCTTGGTCAAGGAGACTTTATAAGGCACTTAATGGATTTGCTAAAGTAAGAAACTGTAACTGTATATATTTTGATTTTTATAAATATATAGTATATATAACATGGTAAAGAGTCTTGACAGTTTTGTTTGAAAGAATAAGTGACATTAGAGGAAAATGACTTGAATTCTAAAATAAAATCTGAAAAGATAAGATTATAAAATTTTCAAAAGTGAAAGTCCCTTAATTTTTGCTCTGGTTATCAGCAGAGCATCTTAGTCCTGTACTGTGATTTATGCATAAGAGAAACTTGTGTTTCTTACTGAAACTATGGCACTTAAGTCTTTAAGCACAAGGAGTTCATGGTGTAATCACAATTAACTTTAGCTTCAGTTTGAAATTAATCCGAAAATAAAATGTATATTTTAATCAAACTTTTAGCTCCATATTTTTTAGTTAGTGTTGTTTGATGTAAAAACAAAACAAAACTACCTTTTTCATTTTGTGTTCTGACATTTCTCATAGCATCTTCCCTTCCAGAATTAAACGTATGTCCTTCCCCTCCATTCACAGAAACAGACAGTTCTGGCCCAGAGCCTGTTCGCCCCTGGCTCTAGAGACAGTCCAGACCCCAGGGTGCACGCCAGGGCTCCCAGGCAGCGCTGGCGAATGAGCCCACCAATCGGCCATGGCATGGGTCTAGCGATTTTCACTCGGGCTTTTATAAGAACAGAAACTGATTATTTTTTGGTATTCTCTGGAGGGACACTTAAAATAAGTTAAATGTGCCTTTAAGACACAAAATAGAATTTACCTTTAAATCCTACCTGTGCAAATCAAGCAGTTGTTTTAGGCCTTTGGTCCTCAAACTGCAGTGTGCATCAGACTCCTCAGAGAGCTGCAGTGGATCGCTGGGCCTACCCCACAGTCTGATCCAGCAGACCTGGGGGACCTCAGGAACGGACATTTCTAGCCAGTTCCCAAGCGATGGCCATGCTGCTCATGGGGGGCCTCTGCTTTGAGAACCACTGTTTTAGACACATGAGCTCTTATAGTCCTGTCTTCTAACTGAAGTCAGTCTTCAGTACAAAAAATAATTTAGTTTTTGAGGGACACCTAGCAACAGCTGACCTGCCATGTGCTCCTGGTTTGATGCATCTGCTCTGTAAGCAAGGAAGGGTCCTCTGGTGATGAAGTCCTGGCTGCGAGCTCACTGCCTGTTTGAAGTATGAGTGGTGAGACACTTTAGAGGGGAGACTTTCTCTGAATGTCCTAGCACATGAGCGTGAGTGGGTGTGGGGTGTGGAAGCCAATGCAGTTGGAGGGGACCAGGCCAGAATCACCAGTCACACCGTTTTTGCCCTATGACAGGCTTTAATATTTAAAGTCTCATTATTGCTATTAAGTGAAAAATTTAGTTTGTGTGTTCTAAGTTTCTAGTTTTTAAAAGGGGCGTGCCATCAGTGTGTCTCCAGCTGGCCCCAGGTTGATTGGAACTCAGTTGGTGTTACCTTTTTCTTTTTCACTTCATCTTCTGCCCGGCATTTCACGGTTTATATGTACCCCTGAAGATGGTTGGATGTTCTTCACTTGGTCAGCTCTCAATCAGAGAAATGTTAGCTTCATAGTGACAAAAGCGGATAGCAGTAACCCCCCAAGAAATGTTTGCTGATGATGCAGTGGTTCTTAGCCCTTTAGAATCCTGCCATCCATGTATCTGATTGTTTTGAGTGGAGACTGCTCTTCTCATTGAGTCTATGTAGGAAATAATAATAATTCATGCAACTCATAGGCCAGTCTGAAGTTTGAAAATTTTATTTGGTGACACATATAGCACAACAAAGTACATTCAATTTAAGCTGAATGAATATAACATTTTTTATTTAGAAACAGGGTCTCACTCTGTGCCCTAGGCTGCAGTGCAGTGAGTGGTATGATCATAGCTCACTGCATCTGCAAACTCCTGGGCTCAAGCAGCCCACCTACCTCAGCCTCCCAAGTAGCTGGGACTATATAGGTGGTGCCACCATGCCCAGCTAATTTTTTAAAAATTTTTCATAGAGATGGGGCCTCACCATTTTGCCCAGGCTGGTCTCGAACTTCTGGTCTCAAGCGATCCTCCTGCCTGGGCCTCTCAAAGTGCTGGGATTGCAGGTGTGAGTTACTGTGCCCAGCCAAAATCAATAATTTTGAGATCTTAAAGAAATGTTTTACTCTCCAAAATAATTGGTAAATCCTATCTGCAGTTAACATTGTGCATCATTTGTCATCACATTTTACCACATTGTATTGGTCCCATTTGCCTTTTCAGTTTTTACAATTTGAACTCTAACTTTTTATAATTGATAAGTTTTTTAAACATTCAGGAAGAATTGAAATAACATTTTAATTTTTAAAAAATTTGTTAAGACCAGAACTTGTTCGTCCAGCTACGACTTTGTATCAGCATAACTTGACTGGAATTCTCGAGACCGCCGTCAGAGCCACCAACGCGCAGTTTGACAGTCCTGAGATTCTGAGGAGGCTGGATGTGAGGCTGCTGGAGGTAGCACCACTCCGAGTGTCGGGAACTGCCCTGCCCCGCACGGAGGACCCACTGAGCCCGGGGTGTTCTGGACAATGGACAGCCTCAGTGTGAACCCCGCTCTGCCCTTGTTCCTGGGTGGTCGTGGGCAGACCTCCCTCCTGGCCACTCTGGGTTTCCTTTTGCTCACCTCACGAAGAGGCACGGCGTGGGGCTGCTGGGCTTCGGTGGGATAAAACTCAGAAGACCTTGACCAGTGCGTGGTAGCCCATCGCAGATGCTTAGCATGTGCTTCACACAGTAAATTTGATAGGAGGCACAAGACATGATTTGTAATAATGTTTATTCATCAGAAAATTGGTGTTTTCAGTTTCATCTTGGTAGGAGGTGACTTTTTTTATGTTAAAACGTGAATGCATTGCTTAGTTATGATGAAGGATCAGTGGCAGAACCTATTGGTTTTCTTAAAATATTGGAATGTAAGGATTTTTAGTGAGAGTTGATTTGGAATGACTTAAGAGTTTGGAACATATTATGAGGCAGTGGGTTTTTGTTTGTCATGAGCAAATGGTAATGAATTATAAACATATTTACAGTAGTCGTTCAGAAATACACCATTCATTTACAAATATTTACAGAGCACTTGCCCTGTGCCCATCATTGTCTAATTGCTGACAGTACAGAAGTTAACAAAAAGATGCAGTTCCTTGCCCTCATCTAGCTAAACACCCAAAACTGTTAAGTAGTTTTTAAAAATTGGGCATTATTTTCACTGCTTTTTCTTTGAGGAATCGACAAGTTCAGCAATAAGCTTAAAGTCTTGCAATTATTTGTTTTTGCTGTTAGGTCTCTCCAGGCGACACTGGCTGGGATGTCTTCAGCCTGGATTATCATGTCGATGGACCAATTGCAACTGTAAGATCATTCTATGTAATTTTATAACATTTCAGCTATTTATATTACTGAACATTTTGTTTAAAATTGGCTTTCTTCTCTAAGGACTTAGAATAAAGTGATTACTTTGACATCCAAGATATACTCATTGAATGAATATTTAAGCCAAAATTATGTGTATGCTTTAAATAATTATTAATGAGTACTGAAATGCTTTATTATATTAAGAATTCTTAAAAACATTATTTGTTCTATAATAAGTTTCAGCAAGTACTTCATGAATGGATTGTTCATTTTGTTCCATTATCCTTAGACTATAGCAACTAATTTAGGATGAAGTGTATTTTAGGGGAATCGTATTTTTACTACTAAGTAGAATTTGATATTTAGTACTCATTTAAACTGACGAGGTTATAGCCATGCTGTTGTACATAGTATTGTAATCTAGGTAAAGAAAACTCTTTCTTCTGTCATTACCAGATTCTAAAAGACTGACTAGGGGAGCTGTCTTTTTATGTGTCTGCCATTAAATGCCTCTTTTTTAGGGTTCATTTTTTCTTTATTCAGACTTGAATAAATTCTCATTGTCCAAGATAGCTCTTTGAACTTACTTCCATCATTTTTATATCTGAAGTACTGAAGAGGACATTGCATTTAAGTACTGGGAAGAATGTTTTGTTAAGAAGTGATACAGTGTTGCTCTGAAGGTTCTCCTTGGTGGTTCTTGCAGAGTCCAGCTGCAGGGCTGTCCCCTCCTCTCAAGGTGCACAGCACATCCCCTGCCAGAATATTTCCATCAAATCCACACTCACCTTCTCACCCTGTAGGTTTAACAGATTTGCCACTGACAGATGCTCCTCTCCTGGCTACTCCGAAATGGAAGCTGCTGGTGCAGTTTCTTTTTACACATAAATTCCCAACAGTTAACCTTTATTAGATCAAAGCTACTATATTTTAAATGCATAACTGCTCTTAAATTTAATTTTTTGTCATATTCAAAGGAGCCTTTTTTCCTTTGGCTCATATCCTAAACAGTTTAAAACAGTTATAATGCACACAACAGTGTGATACTTTAACAAATTATTTGAAATTTCATATTACCTGCCTTGTTAATGTGTATACATTCCATATTATTTTCATAGCATAAAAGATACCATAGTAAATGTAATTACATCAATTATTTCACAAAGTATGAGTGCCTTGACAAATAGGTAAACTGAACACAGTCTTAACATATGTTACTTTTTCACAATAGTGCACATCTTATTAAGAGTGCCAACATTGTACATTGCATACTACATACATAAACAACTGATCTTGCAATATTGTTAATGTTTTAGATTTTTAAAAGCTCTGCTTTAGTAGAAAGACTGAAGGAAAGAAGTTTTTATCAGATTTATTTTAAAAAGCAAACCTGTGATACGTCCCTATCCATGGCAAACAGATGTCAGTTTGTGTGCCAACTCAAGTGGGCTGGTGGCGGCAGCCTGGGGTGCTCAGCTTGAGCAAGAGGAGCAGGTCCTTCCACAGAGCAGCAGGGTCTGCCTGGTCCATAGCGGGCGGAGCAAGCTAATGTACATCTGGTATTTGCCATTCCAGTTCTTGGGTTAGCTTATGTCCTGCGGTTAGCATATTTTTGGCTCAATTGCCATCCTGTAGTCATATTTCACAATTAAAAATGTTCAAACTAATGTTAGTAATTGGAATAATTATCAGATTAATTTGTGTGTACTTATATATAAAAATTATTAGAAAGATAAAAAGAGGATTATTATATTTTTAAAAAGCAATTTAAGAGTCAGAGTTTGGAGGAAAATGTGTTTTTTTCTGTTAAATTTAATTTACTTTATTACCACTATTTCCTTTCTGTTCTCATTAATTTTGGTTGTCATTTTTGTACAGAATTTAATTATAATGGGTAGATATCTTATAATAATTATATAATTATATCTTATAACTGCATAATTTTAGCTTCATGCTAATTCTGTGATATACACTGTCAGTGAAATTTTTGTACAGGTCCAATTTGGAAAATTAATCTGGGAAATTTAAAACTTAGATTACTCAAATAAAAATATATTAGCTAAATATAGTTCATAAACATTTAAAATATTTTTGGTTTATCTTGTTTTTGATGAATCCTCAACTATTTGGATAAAATCAGTAATTTTATCCAAAATTTTAGTATGGTTAGGTCATTTAATGTTAGCTGTAATTAAATACGCTCTTATTTTTTGTTTTAAGGTCATGAAATTGTAATATGTGGTAAGATAGTCTAATATTACATGAAGAAGAATATGGAAATGCTATCTTTAATATTTTCATTTTGATGATAGGCGAGATAAAAATCTTTTTACTTCTGTTATTGATTCTCAGTGATCGGTTTTAGATAACGTGTCAGAAGCCTATTTGTTTAATTTAATTTCTCTGAACTTTATAGTAAGCGATGAACTAAAAGACTGCATAAGTAGCAAAATGAAAACGTGGATGATGTTTTCCTCTATAAATTAGTAGAACATGACTGTCTTTCTCTTAAAGAGTTAATATTCTTAAAGAATTGTGATTAAACCGAATTTTAAAAAATCAAATTATTTTAAATGTGCTATGAGAGCATGATACTTAAAGGACCCCTATAACATATCATTTGATTATTGAAGAATCCTTTAATTTATTCATAAAATTAGTTAAATTAGTCATTCTTAATTTCTATAATTGCAAGAATGTTAATAGTGTGGGCAGCACAGCAAAATGGATAACCTCCAAAATATTCATATTTGATTTTGGAGTACCTTCAAAGCAGTTTCTAATCACTCCTATTTAGATGTTTAATTATCAGTCAGTATTGAGCACCTACCAGATACTGGCACAAAAAGACATACAGAATAATAAATACTAGGTCATTAAAAATGTCCAATTTTGAATCAAAAGTTGAGTTTATTATATCTCAAACAAGAAGCAAAACAGTTAATCAAAGTATGTGCCTAAACTGTTGACACAGTTTTGCCATCTTAACGGTAGCTTGTTTATGCCAGCAGCGAAGAAGCCTGGAGAGCGAGTGGCGCTGAAATTGTGAAAGATGTTTTTCTCAGCTTGTTGAGAATTAAGCATTTTTCCTTGCAAGAAGTGGTCCAAAGCCTGGAAGAAGCAGTAGGCAGTTGGTGCAAGGTCTGGTGAATACTATGGATGACAGAGTTTTCAAGTCTAGCCTCTAGTTTGAGTAGCATTATCATTTATGTGACATGTAATTGAGCATTGTCTTGAAAGAGGATTGGCCTGTCTCTGTTGGCCAATCTCAGCTGCTTAATTACAAGTGCCCTTATCACTTCATCCAATTAGTTTCAGTAGACATCTGCTGTAATCAATTGACCAGGTTTCATGAAGCTGTAGTGGATGATACCAGCGCTGGACCACCAAACAGACACCATTAGCTGTTTTCGATGAATATTCGGTTTTGGACCGTGTTTTGGCACTTCATCTTTATCCAACCATTGTGCCAAAAGCCTTGGGATTGTCAAAAAGAACCCATTTTTCATCACACATACCAATACAGTGTAGAAATAGTTAGCTTTTATGTTGTGACAGCAAAGAAAGGCAAGCATCGAGATGATTTCTCTTCTGATGCTTGTTTAATGCATGAGGAACCCATCTATCCAGCTTCTTTACCTTGACCATTTGTTTCAAATAGTCCAATATTGTTGGAATAGTAATGTCAAACCTTGCTGGTAATTCATGCATCGGTTAAGATGGATTCACGTCCACTACAGCTTTTAGCTGATCATTATCCACGTTGGTCTCAGGTCGTCCACGTGGCTCATGTTCAAGATTAAAATCACCAGAACAGAACTTCTCAAACCATCAGTGTACTGTGTGTTCATTAGCCACATCCTTCCCAAACACCTCATTGGTATTGCAAGCTGTCTGTGCTGCGTTGGTTTCACAGGGGAACTCCTATTTGAATATACATGAATTTTTGACTTATCCATGATTTCATGAAAATTGTTCTAAAATAAAATTTGAAAGATAACCACAAGCCAAACTGTGCGTATGAAAGACTGAGGATGTGCCTTCACAATAAAAAAACTAGAGGTGTCAAAGTGAAATGTCAAAGATACCAACTGTCAAACTTAGTACTTAAGGAAATCAGACATTTCATACTTAATAACCTAATAGTTCTTGCTAACAAGCGAGAAATGCAAGAATACAAGAAATAAAACAAGATAAAGTAGTATATCAATATAATCAATTGCTAAAATTATAAGGATCAAGCAATAAATGTTATAAGTGCCTGAAGAAGAGAGAAATTGGTGAGACTTTGTACTTGAGAGATAGACAAGATTGCCACATGAGAGGAACATTTGGCATGGACTTGGTCCAAAAACTTGAGTGAGCAAGGCTGTGTCCAGGGAGTGAGAGAAAGGCTGTGTGTAGGTAGAGTAGGTGCTCGTTGGTGCCTGGCCTTGTCCTACTGCTAAGGACATGGCCCTGCCTTCGTGGTGGGTCTCTGGTCCCATCTGACAGTGCAAGGAATTCTCTGTCCCAGTTGAGTAGTAAAAGGTGAACACGTGGCCAATGTCAGTGCTGCACAGGTTTGTGTCAGAAATGTGTCGTCTATAGTTAACAAAAACCCTGTGTGCACGGGATATACTTATCCTAAAAAATTACTAGTGGTTTAACTGGGCATCCTATATTTTTATTTTCTGACCCTGGCTGCTATAGGGGGTGGCATGGAAGGAAGGCCTTGCACACTCCCCACCACGTTGGCTTGTCCTCCCTCTGCTTGTGAAACCATGTATGTGTGCGCCGAAGTTGGGCAAGCCCTAAGTAAATACATGAAGATAGCCCGAAGGACTCTTCCACTAGCTTGCCAGCCTTAGGAGCTGTTGTTTCAGAGGGAAGTGGCCCCTGCCTCACATGTCCCTCATGTGGTCTGTGAAGTGGAAGTCAATAGTCTGTATTTTAGACTAGGTTTAGACTTAGGCTTAAAATCCTGGTAAGCTGTTTACTAGCTGTGTAACTGTAGGCTCTGTCTTCATCTGCCTAACTGTTATAAAACACCTCCCTTCTATCGCTGTGGGTTTGCTTGGCATGCAAGTAATCAGTGTAGTTGTTACATTATGATAATTGGCTAAAATATACCTTTCTTTTTTTTTTTTTAAATAAAGATTGAGCCTTGGAGAGGATGGAGGATTCCCATGCATGGCATACTATGAGCCTGTCTTCTGTTCCTTCAGGTGTTCACTCGAGAGTGCATGAGCCACTACCTGAGGGTGTTCAACTTCCTCTGGAGGGCGAAGCGGATGGAGTACATTCTCACTGACATACGGAAGGGGCACATGTGCAACGCGAAGCTCCTGAGGAGTGTGCCAGGTAACCTGCCAGCGCGGGGAGCTCACGCTGCCAGCGTGGTTTCTAGTTGCTCGGCAGCAGCTAAAGTTCCTGAATTGAGTGTGATCCGCCGTTTTGCTTTTGGATGTGGTTGCTGGGACAGACCCGTGAGCCTGGCCTGCTCTTCTTCCTTCAGTACAGATCAGGAGAAAGAATCGAGTCAAACTAGATTTTTTTTAGATCATGAAGTTTCTTTTAACATCATGTTTTTTATTCACTCGTGTTCATATGTATAGTTTAGTTGAATTGCCAATTTTTAAGGAAAGAAAACCGGTTAATAAATCATTGGCTCGTTTAAAAATTCACCTAGTGTTTTAAGTAAATTTGAGAATTTCTTTAATGTTTTGCTATGTTCATAGACCAGGATATGGAAATATTTTATATTATTTTATAATTTAAACTATAGTAAAAATGCTCAGGTGTAAGATAGTCAAGATTATTTTAATGTTATAAATATTGAATAACTTCAATTATGAATAATTTTGAAATTTTATATTGAACTTGATTTGGTCAAAACCTTTGAGAAAGAGTTTCTATCAATATGTCTCTAAAGAAGAACTAAACTGTATATGTCCTTAATCCTTTGGTGAAAAGTATTAAAAATAAAAAAGGAATAATTGTTTGAGGAAAAGAGTTCATGATTTCTACTTCTTTACTAGGCTGAAGGCTGATCTTTGAGTAGCCACCAGATTTCTAACGTAATGACATGCACAGAAGGCTGGTAGATACCTGTCTGAGCTGATGATGTTTGCCGTAGAGAGGAGTCCTCTGAAATAGCTTAGAAGGAGCCAAAGGGGATGCTTTCTTCTCAGTGAAGTGACGGCCGTGGCAGTGTCCACCTCCTGGTGACTGTAGGCTGCCTCTGGAGAGGAGGCAGGAGGGGACCCGTGGGGAGGGCTGTGCATGGAGTACGAGGCTCCGCACCTGCTGCCCTCTTCCCGTTCTCTCCTGCCTTTCTCACCGCACGTCACGGGGGCGCTCCCCTGCTGACTGACTGGGTGTGCACTTGTGAGCTTTCCACTCTGCCTGCAGTTTTCCTGCCCTCTGCGTTCTTTTTCGTGCTAGCGCCTAGGCGGGTTCCTAGCTGACTCCTCACGCGCCAGCGTCTTTCTGCTGTGGATCTGGACAGCTCAGGGCCATGCAGGTGCACTCTCATTGCCACACTTCTCTCTGCAAAATGAGCTGTGTGATCTTCCGCTCTGGGAAGCCCGAGCTCTGTAACAGGGTGCAGTGTTGGCTGCTTGGGATACGTGTTTCGAGTATCAGCATAGCACGTACAAATTTGCTCTTCTCGTGTCTTACTGGATAATCAACACTGAGTTTTGTTTTCTACTTGGAGGTAAAAACTAACAAGTTTTTTGGTCAATTTTTTTTTTACACTGGAAATCCATTTTATATTAATATTAACATGACACAGTTAAAAGGAAAATTAACATTTACAGAATGGTCAGCTTTTTGTGTATGGGAAATACGTATACTATAAAGTGTGTGTTTATAAAATTAATTACTTTTCATAGCTAGATCCTGTCATGCAGAGTCTAACTCCAGTGTCTTCCGCCGGCTCTGCCCCTTTGTCCTTAAAACTTTTTCCAAAACAATTTTAGTAACGTCATAATATTGCCTCATGCGTACATGTAATTTCTTCATTTCTCTCTGGCTGGACATGTACTTTTTTCCCTAATTTTCCACTAATATAAAATGCCATGCATGTTTTTGTAAATCTATCTTTATATGCCTCTGAATATTTCTTGAAAGTAGATAAATATGAAGTAGAGTTGCTGGGTTAACAGGTATGAATTTTAGTTTGACTTTTTATTTGTTAATACTGAGTATTCATATTTAACTTTGTTGGTACATATTATCAGACCACTTTTCAGAAATTTAGTTCACATCCCAATAAACAGCTCTCAGTGTTGAAAGTATCTGTATTGCAGTGTTTTTTTTGCTAACATTGAATATCAAATACATTGTCAATTTATAGGTGAAAATGGAAGTTCATTTTAATTTGTTGTGTGCTTTTAAAATTACTGATGAGAGTAAACACTTTCTCCTTTTTTCTTTCTTTTTTTTGCTATTTATGTAGTATCCCCCCCTTATCCATGGGGGAGATGTTCCAGGATCCCTGGTGGATGCCCGAAAGTGTAGATAGTACCGAACCCTGCATGTACTATGTTTTTTCTTGTACATACATATCTATGATCAAGTTTAATTTATATATTAGGCACAGAAAGATTAACAACAATAAAACAGGTTATACTATAATAAAAGTTACATAAAAATGGCCTCTTTCTAAAAACGTCTTTCCTCACCTTTCTTCTTGAACTGATCTGAGGTAGCTGCTAAGTGACTAAGGACAGGTGACATACACAGCGAGTTTTGCTGGACAAAGGGGCGATTCACTTCCTGGGTAGGATGGATTGGGAAGGTGTGAGATTTCATCACACCGCTCAGAATGGTGCACAATTTAAAATTTCTGAATTGTTTATTTCTGGAATTTTCCATTTAATGTATTTAGACTTCGTGGGTCACTGAAACTGCAGAGAGCAATGTGGATGAGAGGGAGCTATTGTGTTTCTTCTTTGGGCAAAAATTGTTTTTTGCCCATGTTTCTTTTGGGGTCTTGGTGGTTTTTGCCTTTATTTCATAAAGAAGTATCTTTAAAGCTGTTCATTGGTCAATCAACTTCATGAGCAGAAATCAACTAGCTAGTCTTCTAATACAGCCAGTTAGAAATGTCCTACCAACCATAAACCTGAGGCAAAAACACAGACAGATCCCATGAGATGCTCCTGTAAACAATCTTTGACGTTCCTCACCCTGCACAGGATGTAAGGGACAGTTAGTCTTACTTAAAGTGTCAGCAATGATCACCCCAGGCAGTACTTTAATAATATTCATCAAAATCATAACCTGCTTGCTCCATTGTGTGGAGTAAGTAGTGACACACGAAAGTGATTTGCTGGAGCTAAGAGTCTTTGGTAGTGGCCTGCCAGGAGGATGGTGCTCATTTCTGATGTCAGACTTGTCTCGTGCCTTTGCCAACCCCAGACAGCAGCAACTTTTTAATATATATTTGCCATTCAGCTGGACAAAGCACAATGGTTAGTGACGAAATGGTTTGTTAGACTCAGTTAACCTAAAAAATATTGCTACTAGTGGCAACTAAATTTACATTTCAGCTAATGTTTCACAAAATGAAATGTAGATGTGAAATGTAGATGAATATAGGTGAGCTTATATTCTTTCTCAGTCTTCGTGTGTGGTGGGGAAAGAGTGAATAGTGAGTTTTTCTCCCCGCCTCCAATTTCCTCTCTCCCCCTTTCAAAAGAGTGGTATTAAAATAATCCCTTTTTGGCCTTTTAGAAATAAAACGGATCTCTTATGTTCTTGAGGGAAAAGAATTCCTCCTTCAAGAAGAATCAAGATCAAACTTGCATAGTAAGGTCCTAACATTAAGTTTGACCCAGAAATAATATTTCCTTTAGTTTTCCTTTGGTTTTTAAGACATTCACTTACTTGTCTGAAACAAAAAGTAATATTTAGCCACTGGGTTTTTAGTTGACTATAAAAAGAATTTTCTGAAATAGTCGCTGACAAGAACAACGGTTAGTGGCGGTTTTTACTTTTTAACTTTACAATAATGTAAAGTGTTTACTTTTTAACTTTACAGTAATGGAACTCTTAGTTTAAAATGAAATGTAAATAATATGTTTACAATTTGAGTTGTTGACTAAACACTAAATTATTTCTTGACTAAAATAATAATAAAAAGGTACTGATTTTTCCTTCATCTTTTCTAATCCTGCTGAATGAAATGTGCTATCAGTGAAATCAGTGTCTAAGATGACACTATGTATGTACTGAAGAGCAGTGTCTGGCCATGGAAATAGCTTTGTGGGGCCACCTCTGAAACAGTAGGTCAGTTAGAATTAGAATGCTTTTGAAGTAGAAGGCATTTTGGAGATACCAGATAGTCAAACCTCTTTAATTTATATTTGGGAGCAGTCTGAGACCTGCAGTATGATGTGATTGGCCCAAGAGCATATGATTACACGTCTGTGCTTATGTCTCTCAAATATGTTTGAAAGTAAAAATGGAAATCTTGGAGAAAGTGAATCAAAAATTAGCTAATAAAAATAAAGCTGGAAGATGAATGTGTGTCCATGAGCATTTGGGTTGGATGCTGGAACTTAGATGCTCACGGAATCATGGGGAGGATCTGGGGAGCTGGCTCTAGGCTGGGGGTCTGGACAAGGCTCCTTCAAGGGCTCTGCTCCCTCCTCTCACCTGAGCTGGGGCAGGGGCTCAGGATGTCACTGCTGGATCGACTGTTGGCTCCAGAGCTGCCCTGAGCCTGCCAGGTCTGCTCCAGCAACATGGGCGTCTCAGCAAGTACATCCGGGTGGAGGAACCTAAATCCCATCTGGCCCTGAGCTGCACAGAAACTTGGAATGTGATGTGCGCGTCCATTCTGGTCTCCGCAGTCTGGGGAGCACGTCCTGGGGCGGAAGAGTGCTGAGGAGGCCCACCCTCCCCGCCGCTTCTGCTCGCTCTTCTCTCTTGATCGCTGGATTTCCTCTTTACAACACACAGCAGCAGAGACAACAGTGAACAGGATACAAATAGGAAAAGTTTGGATTGGCCCAAATTTGATTTTGACCCAATGTATAGAAAAATAAGATAAACCGAGGTTTAACTGTTTATACTAAATTTTTTTTTGTTTTCCTTTTAGCCATATGTTATCACTTCTAAGATCTGCATTGTTTTCATGTACTAACTTCTTAGAATGTATCTTAAAATCTGTTGAGCTGCAGCTGTGGAGTGGCTGCCGCTGCCTGTGCGTGCGTGAACGTGGCAGCAGCCTCTCTCAGTGCCCTGAGCTGGGTTCTGTGTGTGGTCGGGGCTGCATTTAGTACCAGCTACGGTTGTGGTTAATGGTCTTCAAAGAGGTGACACTGTGGTTCTGTGTTGAAATGAAAAGTTATTGTGTTTGCAGAAAGGCATAGAAATAGTGGTGGGGCATAAATTTGAAATTAGTGAAGCAAATAATTATTATTGAGAGAATTACCAAAATTCCACTTTTCCCCAAGAAAGGCAGGTTCACACAAGGAGCGCAGTGGTGCTCTTTGAGGGCTGGCAGGTCTGAGGAGCTCCAGGAGGTGATTTGTCACCACTGGAATATTGCTGGGACATTTGTCAATTTAATTGGCAGCTGTTTTTCTTTCTTGGTGATACATACAATAATGATTCATCTTATAAATGGCATTGTTAGACCCAGTGAGATGGTAACTTAAAAGATGCGTTGAAGTTTTTCTCTTTAAACATTTTTTTGTGTGTGTCCCTTTTTGTGTGTATGGATGAGTAAGTAGTCCTCGATGACTGTACACATGTAAAAAAGTTCTGTGCCAGACTGAAGCTTAAGGAGACTTTTTTTTTTTTTTTAAGTCAAGCAGTTAGTAACCAGCACAGATGCTGGGGCTGTGGGCTGCATCGCCTGGTTAGTCCCTGCTCTGCCACCCATTACCACGGCTGTGTGGCCTCAGCTGATTTCTTAGTCTTCTGTCTCAGTTTCCTCACCTCGGGGGTGGGGGTGATGACAGCACTTCCTAGGGCTGTCAGGACTACATCTGTGCGAAAATGCTGAGAATGGCACGCTGCTCGCTGAGCGGCAGGAGTGCGCAGTCGCTGTTGCAGTGGCTTGCCTGTGGTGCAGGGAGCACCAGAGGATGTAAGGAAGAGAACCTTAAAGGTGATTAGAGATTTTGAGAACAAGACATCAAAATCCTAGTTCTTAACTGAGAAAAACAAGTCAGATGGGTACTTTGATAAAATCACATTTAAATATAGTAGCGTCAGTTATAAATACAGGTTGGGGTGGTGATTTGAAATTCCAAGGAAACTGTTCTAGGGTATTTTTTAAGAAAATAAACTTGTACTTTCTAGCAGCAGTTGGCTGTTCCGGGGGCATCTCCAGATGAGCAGGTGCTTATAACTGAAGATGCTCAACAGCAGGGTGGGGTCCCGAAGAGTTAGGTGTGTAAGGTGCTAAGAGTAGGGGAGAGTCCTGAATGAAGAGCAGGGTGTATAAGGTGTTGAGCAACAGGGTGGAGTCCTGAAGAGCAGGTGTGTAAGGTGCTAAGGAGCAGCAGCTTGTGTAAGTCATGCGTGAAGTTCTCCCAGGAGCCGTCAGGGGGCAGTGAAGAGTCACCAATGAACCTGATTAGGTGCTAGTAAGCCTGAAGCCATAGTGGTCAGTCTTAATTCTGCATGTAAAGCTCTCTGGTGTTAAGTGAGCCTAGCAAGAGGTATACTTTATGTATTGATGGGACCTCAGTGTCAATGTTGCTTTGCTTTTGGGATTTTATAATTATGCAGTTATTTGTGGGTCAGCCATGAAAAACACTTATATTTTAAGCACGTGTTTTATTTATTCATTTATTTTTCTTTCAAGGAATTTAGTAGAACAGAAATTAATTGCAGTACAGAATAGTAAATGTTACCTTGAAAGTAAACTTGGTGGGTTTTGGGATACCTGGGGAAGAAAGTCACAACAGTCCTAAAGAGTTGGCAAGGCCAGTTTAGAGCATGGTAATCTACGCTAAACTCTTCCTTCTACATTAACTCTGCTTTCTAGTCAGTCTCCAAATGCTTTAGAATTTAATGAGATCCTTGCTTCTCACAGTGTGGTCTACAGATTGGCAGTATTGTAAGCACGTGTTTTAAATGTATTTTCAAAGTGCTGGATAAAGAGATTGTTTCGAGCTGTGCCTTGTGAATTGAATTCATAGTCATCAGAGCCTTAGAACAGCTAGACGTTCAGAAATACTTATTACATGTAGTTTTTTACTAATTTCTCACTTAGGGAAGAAAAATAATTCTAGTATCATATAGATTTCAACATTTATGACATGCATCATTCTATCAGATCCATTTTCAATAGGCAGTGTTCTCATAGTGGCAAACAGAGGTCCCTTCACCCTCAGAGGCGTTACCTTAGAAAGATGGTGTTAAAGATGCTGCCCTCTGTACTCATTTTAGACACAAGTAGAGATGATGGTTGTCCTGGAAAGAAAACTGTTAGTTGGTAGTACTTCTAAGACTATAAAAGGAAAGAACGCATATGTTAACATTGTTGCTAAATTGACCTTAGTTATGGAAAGCTTTGAAAAAGATGTGAGTTTGGATACTTAGGGTATAGATGAATGCAGGCTGTGTGCTCTGAGTGTCTACACCACTCATTCAGTAAATAATTATTGGGGGTCTGCTCTATGCCACTGTTGACAGCGTCTAGTGACGGATGTGACAGGCAGTTTATTGCCTGTTGGGTGAGGTAGACGTTTAAATAAGAACTTACAAGCCAGGCACTATGGCATGCACCTGTGGTCCCAGCTGCCTGGGAGGCCGAGGTGGGAGGATCCGTGAGCCCAGGATTTGAGCCCAGCCTGGGCAACACAGAGAAACCCTGTCTGGAAAAAAAAAAAACAACCCACTTACAACACATATACCTGATAAGTTGTTTGATATGGGAAAAGCAAGTACCATAGGGATACAAGATGCAGCATCTGGCAGCCTTGGGTAGATTAAAGAAGGCTCCAGAGGTGGTGGTGTCCAGCTGGCCTCTGGAGAGTGGGAGTAGGGCAGGGTCTCATCAGGAAGGGGAGCGTGTTCTGAGGAGCGGGGTTTGCAGGGCATGTGGCTGCAGATGTACCAGAGGGCCAAGCGGGGGGCGGTCTGGAAGTGCTTGTGCCAGGAGGGGGGGTTGGGGAGAGTGGGTGCCTTTGGATTTGGGACCTACTGCTGAGAATGGGGTCGGGTGACGAGTACGAGAGGTGGCGCTGCCCTCGTGTGCACGGCGGCTGTGGGGCTGGAGGAGCAGGTGGATTGAGAGCGGCACGGACAGCAGCAGGGAGGAGATTGAGGAGCTGGTGGGTGGTGGCGTCTTTCACCACCTCAGGGAGCATGGGAGGAGGAGCTGGTTCCGGGCGGGTCATGATTCCATTTCAGATACGTGTTAATTCGAGGTATTTGTTATGATAATGTGTGAGGCCACTGGTTAGATTGATCTTAAACTCAAGACAGATCTGGACTAGAGATAAAGGTTTTGGATGTTTTTAGCCTAGATGGTCCTTGAAGTCCTGGAATGGAGCGAGGTTGCCCAGAAATAAAGTGAGCAGAGAAGGTGACTTGGAACCAGGGGGACCAGAGGACGTACTGAAGGGGGACAGTCTGGAACACCGCAGCGACAGGCATAGCACTGGGAGGATGGGGTGATCATGGCAAACACTGCAGGAATCAACTCAGGAGAAGACTCGGAAGTGCTTGTTCATAACAGGCATTGAGGGCGACTGTGGCTGGGCAGGTCAGTGGTGTGAAGCCAGCGTGGCCATGAAGAAGAAGTGGTCAGGGCAGTGGCTGCAGAGCTGTCTGTGGAAAGGCCATCTACAGCTGATGGGGACATGGAAGCAGAGGCTGAAAGTCTTGGTGGAGGAGGTGGATTCAGAGTGGCTGGGTGTGGGTCAGCCTGTGGGGGTGTGCGAAGGATGCAGCAGAGCTGATGGCAGGAAGGTGAAGCAGCTCACTGCCGACAGGGCCTTCCCTCCCGAGCCAGAGGGAAACACGTGGAGGGGGCGGAGGGGTCCAGGCTGCAGGTCGGTGGGGCAGTGCAGGACCAGCTGGGGTGGGACATCGTGAGGTTGAGGGCGGCACTCAGCGTTACGTCATGGTGATGTTCTTGTAGATTTTTTAACATTTTGTGGATATTCAGTTGCATTTTCATTTCCAAATGCGACATTAAAGAATCTAGAACATTAATCAATAGTGGAGAAATTGTGCACTCAAGAAAATCAGAGCTTATAAAATAGAATTGATAATTTAATTACTGTGTATCTGTTTTCAGACTGACTGCAAGCCAGAGAAAAATTCCTGGTTTCATTAATAGGAGCTGAAAAGTGAAATGTCAAGGATGTTAGCAGAAGTTTATGATGTGCTCCTAAAATCCAACGTCTTATTCAGATACTGTTGGATTGGTTGTCAGTTTGACTCCATGAGAACTGCTCTGGAGGAAACCTCAGAAACACAGACTGAAAAGAACAATACAAACTTGAGTTTTCATGGAGCCGAGCTTCTTGCATTACATATAGAGAACTGACCTGGAACTAGAAAATAAAGAGTAGCCACAAAAAGATGTTTATGCTTCTATGACAAATATAGGGTACCCCAGAGAAAGTACTTAGAGTAGCCTAATTAACATTTTTATAAGGAATACATGATGAAATCTACTGTTTTGTCAGTCATGTTATCTGCCAGAATTGTCAGGATGGGTGAGTGTAAACTGGATAGCTGTCTCAAGAGGCTAGGAAAGAAGCAGTTGGCGTTTGCTGGAGTAAGTTGCATAATTGCATGTGCGCACATCCCCAGAGAGGGCAGATTCAGAGACGCTAGATGTTGTGGTGAGACCTGAGTATCATGATGCGTCATTTGTAACGACACTAGTCAGTTTGTTTCCCAATGAAAACATCCACTGAAATTCTGTCATAAAATTAAGAAGATAAATAAATCCCCTCCACAAATGGTATCTAAACTATTTCATAGAACTTTGTTTGCTACACTAGAGAGAAATCAAATTACATGCAAGAAATATCTTGAGGACCAATATATGTGCACTCCTGTGTGCGTGTCGAATGTTGTAGATATGCACAGGCAGTTCTTGGGGAGAGACCACCTGGCTTCAGATTATTCATCATAGACCTGTGGCTTCAGCCGGGACGGATATAGTCCTGTTATTCGAGCTCTGGGTTAAAACCCAAAACAGAGTTACAGATGGTAATTATTTCCCTTGGAAGGTTACTTAAATCATAATATAGCTGAATATCACGTAAGACAACATTTTATTATATCCTTCTACACTGAAAATTAATTTTAGTTGAAGAGGCTTTGAGTATTAGAAATCTTAGCTCCCTTTTACAGTTTTAGTAGGGAATAGCATGTTCTTCGTTCTAGGCTTTCAGATGAGCTATTGGAGTGCACACTAACCACGTCGCAGTCTGTGGACTGCTGGCAGGAGGAGAGACGTTTGGGGTGTGGCGCACATCACGCAGCTGTGCTGCAGGGAGGTCCCACAAGCCACAGGCACTGGGCAGGGGCTGCCCTGCCTCTCATGGCCTCAGAGGTGAGATTGCTCCGTGTGGCTGTGGACGTCATAACTCACCACGTTTAACTGTCTGTGGGGCCACGTCAGGAACACCGAGGACCCTTTGCAGAGTTTTAAACTTTGTAAGTCAATCTTGGACATGCCCCTGGCGTATCCAGTCATAGCCATAGTGGTTGGCAGGGGAGGCGCCGTGAGCCTCGAGCGCATCGCGCTCTGTGGTGTTCTTGGCCTGAGCGTGGCTGTGGAGGGAAGGCCCTTCTGGTCTCTGTGTCGGATTCTGTTGCCACCTCCTCCCTGTTCATTGCCGGAGGGGCGATGTGTCATTGCCCCTATCTCCAAAAAATTAATTTGACACACCTGAAAGGTGTGCATTATCCAAGTCTGTCCTCAGTTATCCCTAAATAAAAATTCTGCTGCTGCCTTGAAAGCAAATTCTTTTTTTGTCTTTTGAAATTTTTTTTTTAAATATCTTTTGTTATTGGCGGCACATTTTCGTACCTTTTTTTTCTCACAACGTGCTAGTATGTAATGTATATCATCGTCCACTTTAAACTCTGGCTCTATTCTTGGAATCACCTCCCTCACCTGACCCTTCTTCTGTTCTTCTAGAATTCCAGCTGCTCTCTGAGGCCCAGACACCTGGAAACTGAATAACATCCCATTCTGCTTTTTTCTTACCGTTTTCCAGATGTATAACTCATGCATCTCAGACTGTACATCATATCAGGATCAGATTGTGTTGTTACTGGTAGTGTAATCTGTACCTTTGTACAGTGTTTATACAATTCACTTATGCTTGTGTGTGTGTGTCCTCTGTTTAAGAATTTAAATTTTTATGAGCCTGAGAACCATATCTCCTCCTCCCCCGCTTCTCCACTGACCAAGCAGTACACAGTGAACAGGACAGAGTCTCCTGGGGGCACTTAATCTTTCACTAGCAGAAAGGAGTTTTTTTTTTAAAAAGTATACATCACCATTATTTTTTACATACCTCTTTATATATCCCACTTATCAGTCCCTTAAGAAGAGGCAAGACTGATTTCTTGCATAATTGCATGTGCGTAACAAATTTATCTCCTTATCTAGGTAGCTAGTAATTGAGGGTGTTTGGAGATTCAATTTTACCTGTGTTATAAAGCCTTCTTGTAATCACCCAGTGATGGCCTGGCTCTGATTTGAACCGTCACATGCATTATGTAACAATATTCTGGTACAGTCTTTGAACAAGAAATTAAAAGTGTGAGCAGAGAACTGTGCTCGGTGGTGACTTTCCAGCCTTCTGATGGTGTGTGCTCTCATGAAGGGCAAACTCAGAGTCTGAGCTCATCTCTCACTTGAAGAGGCTCCTCCTTCTCACAGGTGGCAAGACCACTTTTAGTTCCTTAAAGAAAGGTTGTTTTTGTCTCCAAATTGTAAAGAAGCCATAAAATACAGCTTAAGTTTTTTCAAGATACTGTGCTATTATAGAATGAATTTTTTGTATTTAATTCTTAAATACAGAAGTTATATTTTGTTTCATGCCATTCCTTATTAGGTCCTTATATTAGGTAAAGTAATGTAATACCAGCTGATTAGATAACTAAATTCTTGTTTAGCTTGAACGGACAGAAGTTGATTATAGAGAGATTGTTTCTTGCTAAGGGGTCAAGAATTAGAGCTTGTGACTTTTTAAAAAAAAGGCAGATTGCAGTCAGCAAGAGGGAGAGCATCATGCTGAGGTTAAATGTCTTTCCACTTCACGCCTGACATCGGCTGTTCTCCCACAGAGTTCTCTGGGGTGCTGCACCAGTGTCACATTCTGGCCTCGGAGATGGTCCATTTTATCCATCAGATGCAGTATTACATCACTTTCGAGGTATTCTTTATCATCCTGTTGTTTTTAACTTAAATGGGTTGCATCTTACACTTCTACGTGGCATATTTTATAAAAGATACGACACCAGGAAGAACATGACCTTGTCCAGAATTCGCCAACCATTGTTTCCTAGGTGCTCGAGTGTTCTTGGGATGAGCTCTGGAACAAGGTCCAGCGGGCCCAGGATCTGGACCACATCATCGCTGCTCACGAGGTGTTCCTGGACACCATCATCTCCCGCTGTCTGCTGGACAGCAGCTCCAGGGTAAGACTCTGACTTGCTGAGAAAGAAACTGAAATAATAATCTTTTTTCTTGGGTTCCTGTGAAATGGAGAATCCTAGAAATCCCCGAGGCAGCCACGTTGGCAATAATTAAATCAACTTTATTAAAAGTTTGGAATTTCTGAAAAGAATTAGAAAGGTAATGCTGAAACAAGAACATGCTCTGATGTGGATACAAACATAGTAGAGAATAATAATACCTATTCATTTCCTAGGGGGATAATAATATCTCATTGCGGTGTTCAGAAGAAAAAATTAACTGTGAATGATGATTTTGAGCTATGGAGTTACGGAACAAAATAAGCTATACAGTGTGAGAACAGAACACATGGTAATATACAAGAAAGTTGAGAAAAATGGTGTGAAGAAATGTAGAACGCTCTGGGTTTTATTTTCATTTTCCTGGTCTGGGGATAGTGATCTTTTCTATATTTTAGCTTCATTAAGTCAGTATCTAACTACATGAGTTAGAAAATAGATAAGAGTTAGATAAGTCCTAAACATGCCCATGGCCCTAACTTTTTGCCGACATCCCTCAGGGCCTGTGTTTTGAAAGTTGTATGTTCCATGTGGCACAGCTTCCTAGGGTTTTGATTTTATTTAAAGGTCTGGGGCAAGAAGGAGCACGTTACTTTCTCTTGAAACAAATATATCGTGAAGTAGGGGCAAAATTTCAAGTGCATTTTTTACATTAAATTTGTGAATACACTTCAGGCTTACAGAGGTTGCTTCCAGCTACACTTCCTCCAAGGGCCCCTCACTGGAAAGTGCACTGCTTTAGGGCTTTTATTTATCTCAATTTTAGCATGGCCAAGAAGATAGATATTTCAGTACACAGAATTTCATTATTAAAGAATTATCAGTTGTATGTGTAAAAACATTGCTCAGATCAAAAATGCTTATATAGGATGCTTACATAGAATGTTTTGTATGTTTTTATAAAATATTGAAATAATGGCACAAAATTAATTTAAAATACTTGGAATATAATTAATAATTTAAGAAATGTATATCTCAAGAAGTTTGGGGACTTTTTAACCTCTATTAACAAACCTAAATCAGGCTAAAATTATAGAAAGTCTCATAGATTGTGTCGGTTGATGTTTCTTTGTTGAGTAGGAGTCAGTCAGTATCCTCAGCCACTATTAGGTACGTCGATGTGGTGACCAACAGGACAGGGTTCCTAGACCCATGGGCCGTGGCGGGTCACGTGGTAGACAGAACAGGTCTCTGCAGGCAAATAGACCGAGGGCCTTCCTGCTTACTAGCTTGTGACTCCAGTGTTCTCCTGTTTTCAAGGCCATGATATTAGTCTCTCTTCAACAGATTTGTGAGAATTCAATTACATAATCCAACTAAAACATCTGTCATAGTGGCTGGCACATAGAGTTAGTTGCGTTTGTTTTTAAACAAAAGTCATCATTTGTGCGTACATTTCAGAGGTATTTACAATTACTAGATTTAATGCTTTCCAGAAAATGTTTGAACTGCTGAGGGTTATTCCCACACTGTTATCAGTCTAACAATTGTGGTAAATAAGTAGCAGTCCATGCAGCTGATGGATAAGATAGGAGTGTTAGCCCACAGATAGGAAAATTCAGTGTGAAACAAGTTAAATTGTCATAGTTCTTGCCTCTAGACTATTTCTGCTGATATGAACAATATCCAAGGGGGAAGATATTGCTATCTGTAGCATAATGTTCTCATGGAAACGCGGCATATAAATGGGACTTGGTTCCCACTAACTTCATTGAGAGAGCCATGCAAAAGGCTTAATAATTATTTCTGAAATTGCCTTTGCTTATAGTTTAACTCTTAATTTGATGATTTGTTTGAAATAATGACTAGAGATTTTTTTTTAAGAAATTCACTATATAAAAGATTAAAATAATCTGTTACTGATATGTTATTTTGTGTATAATATTTTTATTATATCACTTACTAAGAAAACCAAGGCTGTTCTGATACAAATAATTTTGAAGTTGGAGATTGTGGCTTGACATTGCTGGTTCGTGTACACTTTTTTATTTTTTGTTTGCGCGATGTTGAGAAAAACCCTGAATCATGTAGTGACTTGGTGCACACTGATGTCACCACAGAACAGCCTCTGCACATGCCCTGTGTGGACGGATTGCTAACGGAGCCCTTGTCTCACACCCTTAGTGCCAAGTAAAAGTCAGTAAGATAAATTAACTGTTCTAAAGATAATAAATTGGTTTTTATTTGACTACAGTAGAGAAACGAATTAGAGAAATAAATCTTTATTAAAAACAAAAAATTAAACCATCTCTATCTTTTATTTTGCTCCTTTGTTATAAGACCTCTCCAGGAGGACAAACAACTTTCAGAATGTTTACTGTATTGATCACGTGGTTGCCTCACATTAGGAGCAGCACCATTTAATCACATCCCTCTGTCATTTGCCAAATCAAATCTAGGTTGTTTTTGTTGCTGTGTAATTTGAAGACCTTGTTTTGTAGTAAATGAAAGAGAGTGTGAATTGTTCACTTTGCAATAAGCAAGCTCTCTTGCATTGGCCTGTTCTGAAAGCCATGTGGCAAATGTTCATTTCAGTTTTGTCTCACTTAAGATCAGATGTTAGCTCAACTGTTAATGGTGCTACAGTGACTTAGCAAATGAATTTTGAACCCAAGTATTGCTGTCCCTTCAAAAAAGAAAATATTTTAACAGAATAGAATGTAAGTCCTTCAGCCAGCTGGTGATGAGAAATGGCATTGCACATATCTTCATTAACTATAAAGTTGTTTTAACAATAGAGTTAGCTCAACTTTTTTTTTGTTTCGTTTTGTTTTGTTTTGAGACAGAGTCTTGCTCTGTCACCCAGGCTAGAGTGCAGTGGTGTCATCATAGCTCACTGCAACCTTAGACTCCTGGGCTTAAGAGATCCTCCTGCCTCAGCCTCCCAAAGTGCTAGGATTACAGGCATGAGTCACTGCACCCAGCCTCAACTTGTTTTAACAATAGAGTTAGCTCAACATCTCAGTTTTTCTCCAGATCAGCTGTATTGTGTCTTCCCAAGCACGGACCAGGATCCTCTCCAGTTACCTAGGTCTCTTATGCTTCTCAATACAGTTATATCATTTTTCTCCCATACACTTCTTACAAATCTTTTTTAAAGATTATTACTATATTTGTGAAATTTGGCTAGTCTGGAATGCCGTTGATTTTGTTACTTTGATCTTTTATCTATTTCTCTATTCTGATATTTTCTTGGCACATATTTTTTACAGGTAGAAATAGTGTTGTTTCTTTCATTCCACACAGTCTGCCTTCTGCTGCGTTTCTTCCCTTAGAGCGTTAGCTGGCTTAACGCCAAGCACAAGGGGATCCCTATCTTATTCCCCATGTTGAAGGGATGCATTATTGTTTCACTGTGGGCTGTGATGTTTGCAAAGACATCTGGTAGGACCCTCTTGTGTTTTGTTGGGTCTAATCTCAACCCCCGCCCCCCCATTTCCCACCATTTGCACCAGTTTCAGTGTCTTTGCTGTGTGGCCTTTTCTTTCCATGTTATGCTAGGAGAAAGATTCATAAAAATAATGGTAGATGTATACTGAAGAACACTGTCCAGCAGTTATAAGCAATGAGCTAGAGATATGTGCTGTGACATTGATATGTTTTAAAACATTAAGAGCTTTTTCCTCAGTGATAAGCCATCTTTTTTTATTCCTGGTATAAAATGTGATACCAGTTTTGTTTTGTTTTTTCATAAACCTTGCTGAATTTGCTTTTGATATTTTATTAAGAATATTTTTTCTTAAGGTTTCCATTATCTGGTTTTGATATATCTCAAAAAAAACTGCTTCAGGTGCTTTCCTAGTCTTTTCTAATCCTTGGAATAGTTCCACTCATAACTACCTGCTGTCTAGCTTTGAAATTTGGGGTAGAGCTTCTTTTTTGTAAGGTTGTTGTGAGAATTGGAGATGATTTGCATAGAGAGCTTGGCACCCCGTCCGACTCAGTAAGTAGCATTTGCTCTTGTTATGGTAAGTGCAGGGTTGTGTTTCCCTAGTACCTTGTACCAGACTGCTCAGGAGTAGGTGTTCAGTAAATGTTTGCGAAGTGAATGAACAACTAATGAACACTTTGAGAATTTGAGTTGATACCTTGTTTTATAGTATCTTTTTACTAATTGTCAGTATTTTGTTTAGAAACAGTAAGCATGTTGAGGCTCTATTCATAAAAAATTGTCTATCTTTTTAGGCACTTTTAAACCAACTTAGAGCTGTATTTGATCAAATTATTGAACTTCAGAATGCTCAAGATGCAATATACCGAACTGCTTTGGAAGAATTACAGAGACGATTACAGTTTGAAGAGAAAAAGAAACAGCATGAAATTGAGGTATGGTTTTTATACTAGTTTATCAGTTTTAATAGTAAACTTCTTGCCACAGTGATCACAAGTGGCAACAAATAACTTTGCTACAGAAATCTTCATACAAGGTTAGAAATACTCACTGCATTCTGGGTCCTAAGGAAGTACTGACTGTTCTAATGATGGAGGGGTCATCACTGTCATCATCACGTTGGAAAAAACAAAGACAGCATTTAGGAGGATCACAGATTCTTGCCAGTTTTCATTAGTAAGTGTTGAGTTGCTGACATCATCTGTGTTGGTGTCTGCACACCCCAGCTCTGCATTGCTTTTACAAAGCTGGTGGATCGTGCACTGTGATTCGTTTTGCAAATGTTGTATATATACAGATGGGATTATGTCACAATAAACCTGCCATAAATTGAAAATATTGTAAGTTGAAAATGCATTTAATACAAGTTGAACACCTCTAATCTGAAATCTGAAATGCTCCTAAATCTGAAACTTTTGAGCACTGACATGATGCTACAAGTGAAAAATTCCACACCTGACTCCTTTGCTTTCTGATGGTTTGGTGTACACAAATTTTGTTACATGCACAAAACTATTTAAAATATCGTATAAAATTAACTTCAAGTTCTGTGTATATGGTGTATATGAAGCATAAATGAATTTCGTGTTTAGACGTTGGTCCCATCCCCAAGATATCTCATCATGCAAATATTCCAAAATCCGACATTTGAAACACTTCTGGTCCTAAGCACTTCAGATAAAGGATGCTCAGCCTGTATCCTGATAAATCCATCCTTAAGTCAAAATATCTTAAGTACAACCATCTTAAGGTGGAGCCCATCTGTGTATGTATATATATCTATGTGAATATGCATATGTGTATGTGTGTATCTACATGTACACATGTATGTGTATATATGTGTGTGTATGTGTTTGTATGTATGAACCATTTCCCTGCTTTAGGTTATTTTCAGTGACCTTACCAACATGTGTCTTCAGTGACCTGGAATTGGGAAGATTTATTAAGCAAGTTTGGCTGTTTGTAAGATTTCTTTGATATATTATGATCTGTATAATCTTTTAGTTTTTCAAGATGCAATCAAATGTCACATAGTGACCTTTCAGTCAATGACAGACCAAGTATATGATAGTGGTCCCATAAGATTATAGCACCATATTTTTACTGCACCTTTCTTTTATCTTTTTTTAAATCTTCTTTTATTAATCTTTTATTCTTGTCCATCCTAATTTGTCCTAAGCACCTTTCTGTGTTTAGATACAAACACTTGCCATTGTGTTACAGTTGCCTACAGTATTCAGTATAGTAACATGCTGTGCAAACTTTGTAGCCTAGGAGTAACAGGCTGTGCCATACAGCCTAGGTGTGTAGTAGGCTGTACCATCTAGGTTGTGTAAGTGCACTCTATGTTCACACAATGAGGAAGTTGCTTAATGATGCATTTCTCAGAATGTACCCCTTCATTAAGTAAGGCATGACTGTACTTACTCTGGGGATGATCAGACAAATTGTTGAGTCAGTACAATTTAGATATTACTTATAAGTATTATTTCCCTTAAAACCTGTGTTAGAGGACCATATTTAGTTGGAAAATCCACAACCACTGAAAGCGCGAGTTATTTCTTTGGTATATTCTGGAAACATTTGTATTGCAAAGTTATCTCATCATCCAAAGTGGTGTGTTGGTGATTCTGAAGTGTGGTAGAGTTTGCATGCACAGTGTCTCCTGGGCCTTGCCCAAGCAACCCTATGGACTGATGTAAGTCAGACAGGCTGAAGATTCGATCCTAACTCTGTGACTTCTGACTTTGTGCATTTGGATGACTTAATTTCTCTAAGACGTAGTTTCCTTATTTGTAAGATGGGTGTGATAATAAATATGACTTCATAGAGTTACTTATTTACATGTGATAATGTATGTGAATTATTTAGCATTCGGTAAGCATTCAGTAAATGCTAGTCACTGCTGTTATTTTTAAAACTGCCCACGTGGCCCAGAGAATCTGCCCCTCTGGAGAGTTACTAAGCTGTAAAAATCTACAAAAAACCAATCCTTAGGATTTTAACACTCTGAGAATAATATGTTGGGCAGTTGTACAGTGCTCGATGGTCTCTTTAGACCGCCAGCCATCAGCAGAGCCACATAACAAGTTCAGGTTTATCAGAGTAGGTTACACAGATGTGCCGAAGGATGTGTGAAGAGAGATGAAACCTAAAACTGCATGTGAGAAGTGATTTAAATTCATAGGGCAAAATAAACTTTGAGGCAGTCATTGAGACCTGAGGTCCATGGAAGTTCTGAGGAGATTATGTAAGCAACTCATAGAAGATTCTGGAATCCTGCTGACATGTGTTGCAATGGAGTTGGCTTCTGCTTGCTTTACTCACAGCATTGTCATTTTTTTCTTTTCATGTTGCTATTAGGTAGAGGATTCCCAAAGGGTCCTCCTCCTCCAGTTCATGGCTTTTCTCTGTTTTCTTCCACTTTTCTTCTCAAATCCCCTACATTTACAATGATTTTTCTGACTCAAATTTAGGATAAAAGGGCATTTACTTCTTTCATTTTTAAAATATATGTTAAATGTTGAAAATCTTGGTTTCCAACATTGTCATACTTAGTTACTTGCTCTCTCACGGTACCCACATCCATGCACATGCCCATACACACGGCCTCCTCAGAATGAGAATCCTGATACTACCACCAACAGTATAGTTTTGAAATAGTTTTACTTTTTTTGCAATTCTTTTTTTCCCTTAGAATATATCCCACTAGGTAAGTGCATTCAAATTCCATGTGATGATGTCCCTTGAAATAAGTACTCCATAAGGTTGTGCCACAGACTCAGTGCACAGTTACATCAATTGGTTTCATTTTGGCTTTTAATTTCTAGGGATTATTTTATTCATAAAACAAAAGTGAATATAATTATGAAAGATACTAACCTGATTCCAAAGTCACATTTACAAAACAAAACATTTAGACAGGTCTAACTTTGTCACTCTCTGCTCTTTAGACTAATTCTCATGAACATGGAAGTAAAAACCCAAAGTATCACCAAACTATGATATACCAACAGGATAATACGATACAGACAAGTTTAAGCTTGTTCCAAGAATATAATCCTCTTTATTATTCTAATAAAATTATTGTAATTCACATTTACAAACTAAAGGGAAAGAATTATATGATTATCTCAATAGATGGAGAAAGTCATTTAATATCAAGTAAAATCTGATAAAAAGGTTTACATGAAAAATCTATAGCAAAACATCATACTCAGCGGTGAAATATTGAAAGCGTTTCCCTAAGACAGAAGACACGCTACTTCTGCACTGATGGTCCCAGTCAGTGTTGCAAACCAAGAAGAAATAGGAGATATGGAGTGAAAGAAAAAAAAGTGTCTTTTTTTTTTTTTTTTTTTGCAAAAGGTATGGTTGTAGGCATGGACAAGCCAAAGTAATTTTCAGATAAATGATTGGAATTAATAAGTGAACTTAGCAAGGTAGCTGAAAACAAAGTCATTATGCAAAAATCTATTGTATTTCTATTATGAGTAAAGTGAAATTTTTAAAAAATGCCATTAAAAGAGCATTAAAATGTAACAAATGTACGTAAGTCCTCTATACAGAGAACTGTGAAACAGAGTGTGGCAACCTAAGGTTCACAGGCCAAATTTGGCCTCACATCTGTTTCTGTAAATAGAGTTTTATTGGGACAGCCCCGCTGTTTTGTTATTTGTGCCATCGAAGCTGACTTGAGTAGTTGCGAGAGAGACCATGTGGCCTATAAAACTTTAAAACATACACTGTCTGGCCTTTTACTAGAAAAGGTTTACTGACGTCACCCTGCTATAAAGCATCACTGAGAGATATTAAAGATATTCTAAATAAATAGTGAAATGATGTGTTTGTTCATGGATTGGAGAATTGATACATAGATCCAGTGAAATCCCAATTCTAATCTCAGCAATTTCTGTTTTTGGTAGAAATTGATATAATTCTAAAATTTACGTGGAAATACATAAGGCCCAAAGTAGCAAAAAGACTATTGAACAAGAACAAAATTAAAGGATATACATTTATAAGTGAGTATACGTACATGCTCAAGACTTAAAATTACAGTAATTAAAAGTGTAGTGTTGGCTTAAGGAAATGAATCAGCCCCACACAAGGAGATTGTTCATTCATGACAACTGGAACCAGGAGCCTGGGGAACTCGGGACCAGTAAGTGGTGTTAGGTAACTTTCTCCTGACCCTGCCTCAGCACACACACAAACCAGTACAAGGGAGGGTTAAGTCTAAACATGAAAGGTCAGGTGCTAAAGCTTTCAGGCGGCAGAGTGAAGAATATCTTCACGATCTTGAAGTAAGGAGACTTTTCTTAAATTGAGTATAAAAAGTATTAATTGTAAAGGAAATTAACAATCTTTATGTTAAGATTAGTAATGTCAATCGGAGATACTCTTAAGAGCAGGAAAAAGCAAGCTATCGCAGGGGAGAAGTTATCTGTACACATGTAAGTGATAACTCATCCGTAATGTATAAAGAGCTCCTATAAATCAATAAGATAACCCCATTAAAAATGTGTCTTAAATTTATGAAAAGGTCAAAGTTAAAAACCCCAATGATAAGTTACATCCTAACAGTATAACTAAAATTTTAGGGTGACTAAAATTTTAAAGACGGACAGCTGCAAATGCTGGTGAGGATATGAGAAGGTGAGAATTCTCCTGTGCTGCTGGTCAAAGGTGAACTGGAGCAGCTGCTTTGGAAGCTGGTAGGCAGTGACTGATGCTGAATTTAGGAACACTCTGACCCAGCATTTCCTCTTCTAGGCACATGCCCAACAGAAATGCATTTGCAGGTCCACCAAGTGTCACTCACAATAACTAGAGTTCCCTGGGAGGAAGCGGGAGTGATTGGAAGAGGTCCTGAGAGCATCTTCTGGGATGCTAGCAGTGTTCTTTGTTCTCCACGTGGTTAGTGGTGACATGGGTGTATTCATTCTAATGATGATTTATCATGCTGTTCATTCATGATTTCTGTACTTTTTTTTTATATGTTATATTGCAATAAAATAGTATAATTTAAAATCTTGTTTAAAGAAATAAAAGACAAAAGTTGGTAGGGGAAGAAGAGTTGGGAAGTAGTGTAAATATTACGATTTCTCCATTGTTTATAGTCAGGCATCAAAAGATAGTGTTTAAAGCTCATAAATCAAGTAAAACAGGCATAAATATGTTAAACGATGTTAAAGATACAAATGTGAATATGTTATCTTAAAGTTGGATGGCTAAGGAAGGAGGACAATAATCATTGTTGCTGGTGTTGATGCCATCCAGAGAAATAGGTGATAAAAGTGACTCCACTAAAAAATATATATAAATCCTCCAGGTTATTAGAAGAAATACAGACGACAAAGTAAAAGATGACCACCGTCAGATAAGCTGGAAAGCATGTCATAAGTATGAAGACAGAACTAAGAGCAGATGTATCCATCAGGCCAATAAAGGCAACTGGGTTAAACACGTATAATAAAAGGACTCTCAGTAAAGGATGGTGTTTGGTTGGTACCCCTAGGTAGGTAGACAGATGGCTTGTAGCTGAGCTGACTTTTCAGAGCACAGACCTGCTAGTTGGGAAGTTCTGGTATTAAAAAGACACTCAAAACAGAGTGATGTAGAAAGCTTATGAAAAAAACAACAGACAGGACATACAAAGCAAATTGAATTCTTCAAAGAAAAGCAGGTTGTGATTCAGAGCACAAACAGTAGACAAGAGAAGGATGTCTTGGAATGATAAAAACGTGCAAGTCACAATGAAGATAGAAAACAGGGAGGGCTCCTTACAAGTACCAAATAGTATAGTGTCAGTATTCATTTAAAAAAAAAGCCAGTAAATATTAATATAAGGAGAAATGGATTGAAACACATTAATATTAGAATATAATTCAGTTTCTTGCAGACTGTGAAAGATCAAATACATGTAAATAAGTACATAATTATGAAAATCTATAGCCCTTAATGCCTATATAAATAAACTGGAGAGAACAAACGTAAGTAAACTAAACATCCCGCTCAAGAAGTTGGAAAAGTGGCAATAAAGGAAACCTGAAGAAAGGCGGAGGCGGCCGGTCCCCAGGCAGCATGTTTCCTTCTGCCAACTGTGCGGTCAGTTACAGACGGTCCTCCCCAGTCCAAACGTTTTCTGTCTCACCACTGCACTCAACTAGTTTTTTAAAAAAAGCCAAAGGACATAATTAGTAAAGATGAGAGCAAAAATTAATGAATTAGAAAATAGAAAAAAAAAAGGGCTAATAAAATCCAAGAGCTGGCCCTTTTTGGGGGATAAGGGATGGTGGGAAATAAAATAAGCTGTAACTTACTATGTGATCAATAATGGGAAGAGAAGGTGCAAATACATGGGGAAAAATGTTCTCTTTTGCTCAGCTCTATGGAAATAAATCTATATACATGAAAAGAATGATTTTCTAGAGATTTCCAAAATTGCAGAAGAGAAAGCAAATTCTGAACAGAACAATTACTAGAGAAGAAATAAGTTATTGAAGGGCTGTGCCACCAAAAAGCAGCATGTCAGCTGTGCTGAGAAAGTCTCCCGAACCCGTCATCAGGGGTCACGCAGGTTGCGGGCAGGGCAGTTTCTACATTCTGTTCAGGAGGCATCATGAGGCTGGTATCAACTCATAAAGAAAAAACAAATCTGGATTATAAATATTGATGGAGAAATCTTATGTAAAATATGAGTGAATAATATCTAGTGGAATTTAAAATTTACTAAGACCAGGATTTATTTCAGGAGTAAAAAAGCTCAGTAAATATATAATACTAATGTAATTCACCATACTTGATGAAAAGAAAAGTATTCAGTGATAATTCCTACATGTGCTAGCTGAAGAGGCATTTAGTCAAATTCACCATTGATTAAAAACAATCTTAAAAATAGAAATATATGGATATATCTCCAATACAAAAAAATGCATTGTGTTAGGGAAATAGCAACATTCTCATTAAAGCATGGTTTAAGGGGTGCCAGTGCTTGCACCATTGGCTCCAGCTGTGTGTTTATTGTCTGTATAAGAAATGATGCAATGCGACTGGAAGACATTACAGAATCGTGATAGCAAAAGACTGATTTGGTTGTGATGAATTATACAAGTTGTTACATGTTTTACAAGGTAATACAATAGTTATTAAAAACAATGAGGCAATTCTTGCTATGCTCAAAGGTATTCATATGAAATAATTCCAGGATACATTGTTAATTGAAAAAACTGAGCTAGAGAGCAATTTGGTATGAGAAATTATCATAAAAGTTTTTAACAGTAGAGAAGGGCATCGAAAGCATATGTCTTCCCACTCCTAACATGCCCCTTCTCGGTCCCACTCTACAAATAGTTCTTCAATCGAGGTTTTCATTCCATTTGGGGTTTTGATTCTTCAGGGCCAGTGGGGAGTGACAGCAGCAGAGGAAGAGGAGGAAGAGAAGAGGGTTCAAGAATTTAAGGAATCTATACCAAAAATGTGTTCACAGTTGCGGATATTAACACATTTCTACCAGGTACGTATCAGTGTGGAATTGCTGCCCAAACCACGTTGCCCGTTTTCTGTGACTGACAGTTGCTTTCAAAATGATTAGAGGTGGATCCGCGCCATCAGTGTGGCGCTTATATGTATAGATGTGAGTCGTGCCCATGGTGGTTCCCACCTTGGCTGCACGCTGGAACCCCTGCGGTACCCTGTGGCGGTTGGCTCTGCGGCAGTGCACGTGTGCAGCCAGGGCACAAGCCCAGGAGGGGGTCCCCGCTGTCCACCTGCAGCAGATGCCCAGCCCGGACAGAGATGGCAGCCGGGTGATGTGTGCACGGATTTTGGGACTTGAGGGCTGTGCTGCGTGTCTGTGTGCTCTGCTTGTGTTTCCGTTTGTGAGGGTCTGGTTTCTCATTTCTTCCTTTTCCCTGTGCATGTTTATGACAGAAATACAGATGAAAAGATTTCATGACGAATTTTTTCATTCAATTGCTGATAACTATTAATAATTAGACTTACTCTCAAACCTTTAAAAATTATGGTTTTGTGTGCTGGTCTGTTCCTGTGGTGCAACATGGAAAATGAAACATCACCCCACCCTGTTCTATGGGCATCTGATTTGTGTCCAGGGACCCTCACACTTTTTGTATTTCTCTTCAGGACAGCCAAGGGGGAAAGTTGTCCCTTTTACAAGTGATCTTACTCTTACATTGGCCTACTTTTGCATTTTTGTTGAAAACAAGTTTCGTAATTGGTGGGAGTGACAGGTCTATGTTCGTGCAGAATATCCCTATTGGGTAGGTGTTTTGACATGAAATACCTCCTTGAACTCATGTTATAGATATAATTTGTACTCATATTTCTTAAAAATGTATACCTAGTGGTTTAGTTCCATTCTACTCATTAAAATAAGATAGTCGTGCAGCTACAGAGCAGTAACATATGATTTAAAACATTGCTCTATATTCTCATTTCTAAGAGAGACAATGATGTTCTTGTTTATGGTTGCACATTTCCTTGATGGAGTTAATACATTTTTTAAAAAGTAACCTTAATCAGTATAATCCCAGTTTTATTCAAATTACAGTCTTAATCCTCTTTGTAAATCATTACCATTCAGATTTCCTTTCCATAACAGCAAAAGTCCTTTTCTGTTCTCTGTATTGTACTTGAAACAGTGGGGTATTAACAGCTACTCATTGTTTGCTGTTTATGACCGAATGGCCAGAGTCCCAAACCTGAGGTAGGAAATATTCCTTAGATTTCCTTATTGTCAGTTTCATGGATCTTTATATGTCAATTTCATCACTTAACAGGAAGTTACTGTCTATATTTTTGGCAATATAATTCCTTAAGAGCTTTCTTCTCCCATCACCTAGAAAGATAGAGTGATGTTCCCACACATATTTATGTGATATATCTGGGTCTACGTACATACCAACTCTCCAGATACTCCCTCAGAAGTCAACATGTGAGCTTTGAAATTCAGTTTCTGACCAGAGCGAGGAAAGGGGAATGGCAGCAGGTGAGGAATTGAGGAGAGTTGATGAGGACACAGTGCTTCCATGATTTTTTTTCTCTGCAGATGAGAGCTTTTCTAAGACAGCTAGAAAATGTGTGGATGACCAGGAATCTCCTTGAACCGTAAATGTCTGCTGGCATGGCGTAGGCTGTGAAACTTGCCAGGGATGGAGTTTGTACTCACTAAGTGACTCTCTCAACCTTAAATAGAAACAGTCAGTCATTTTGTCACATTGAAGTTTGAGTAAACTGTCATATCTTTACAAAGCCCACTCGGGAATGAGGTGATAACAGGACTCCGCACCCCCATCGGGAAGACCGCTGCAGCCTTATGTTCAAGAGCAATGGAACCTCAAAGTCTCTGTTGAGATCGTGGATCCATTTTATGTTCTTGATTTGTTCTCCAGTCAGGGTTTTATGATGATGAAACATCTTTCGTAAATCATTTGAAAGAAATGTATATGCTGAGTTTTGTATTCAAAATAAGAATAGACTGTTTTAACATGAGTTACTTTGCTGTTTGTTTATTCTTGTGGAACTCAAGGGCAAAAAGAAAAAACCTGTTGGTTAGCTACTTTTAAGTAAAATTTATTCATTGCTCATTTGTATTTGTAGAAAGAGTGACTCTTCCTAATGTGTGTTAGGTATGTGTGTAAACTTTGGGGTTCTGGAGCAGCTCTCAGGTCTACCCGGACGCCTGCCATGGGGGGTGTTTACTAAAGACTTGTTGACCTGGAAGGAAAAACATACCCAGAGGGGATTAACAGTGGGGATAAGTTCTTTTCTGAAATGAATATTTTATCCCTTCTCTATTCAGGGTATCGTGCAACAGTTTTTGGTGTTACTGACGACCAGCTCTGACGAAAGTCTTCAGTTTCTGAGCTTCAGGTTGGACTTTAACGAACACTATAAAGCCAGAGAGCCAAGACTCCACGTGTCTCTGGGCACCAGGGGACGGCGCAGTTCCCACACGTGAAACCTCATGGATCATCCCAGGACCTGCAAATGCTACTAATGTATTATTGACGTAAAAATCTACATTTTGGTTCTCAAGGCACTGGCATGCTGCAGGTGTCCACCCTCTCTGCCTGAGAGCACTTCAGTGTGTCACTGGCATGGCGTATGGTCTATCAAGTCAACGTTTTTATACAGCGGAGTTAAGTATGTTTGTAATATCACTCAGTTAAATAGGCTGGCTGCATCATTCAATTTTATTTCTAACAGTCTTCATAGTTAAAAAGTACCATAATTTGTTGAGCTGTCTATGATATAATTTATATGTGTCATTTTTAAGAACACCAGTTTCTTTTAGAGAAAATTAGGGTGATGGGATATTCATCAGTTGAGATGGTATTATCATTGCTATTTTTTTAACATCCTCTTCAGAGGCAATCTTTGTTAACGTAATCAAATTAAATTGAAACAATCTCCCTACTAAAAAAATATATAGAGCATTTTATTTTGGTTTTCTAGTGTTGTATAATACCAACCTCTATGAGAAACTTTGTATCTTAATGCATTACCTTTACACATATTTATTCTTATGTTCTCTTCTTTCAGAGTTTACATTTTTATATTTAATTTACTATTTCAGATAACTTTTAAAATAATATAGAAAAAAGTAGGAGTGGTGTAGAACAAAAACATCCTTATACAGTGCAACCTAAATTTCTTGAAACCATCAGCTGACGCAGTGTGTAAATATGAATGACTAGAGAAGTTAATGAAGTATTTTATTTTCACAATACTGATAAGCATTGGAAAGAAATGGACTTGGATAATGAACATTTCCTTTTTCCTTGCCTATTTTTTCATTGTAAATATTTATATACTACTGACCAAATGTTGGGGGGAACTGTTTTTTGTAAAAATGTCATCAGGTCACATAAATCTGCCTTTATTATGTTACATAAATGAAAATTTAGAAAATTAAAAGCAATTATCTTTCAGATTCATTGGTTGTTTCTTGAGTAGTCTGTGAAGACACAGTTCACTTGCTAGGTTTTGGGGGTGAGGGTTGATAAAATATAATTTAATGTGCTACAGTGTAGGAATTTTTAATCAGTGAAACCAAGAAATTAGACAGTGCAGCTTCCAGTGTAGAAGCAAAAGGGCAGTTGGGAGTGCCCATGCAGACATGAGCCCAGGGTGAAGGTCAGAAATTTTTAGAATGTACGTATTTTTAGTTTAAAAATTCAGAAAATCAGAAATTTGAAGCAGGTTTCTCTACTGCAGGCCTTCCCAGGTTATTATGACATATTGTGTATCTCTAAGTTTCCCAAAGTTTCTTCACCATGGAACCTGCTTTTATTTTATTCGAAGCATTGCTTCAGGGATTAATCCTCAGTAGAAACTGCTCTGAAAAATGCCACCCTAGAATTAGGAATTGAAACTCCATTGAGTTTAGGAGTCATCGCAGTTTGGTTAGATTTGTGGATCGCTCCTGTGGAGATGACCTCCTTTCCTTGCCAGGACGACCCTGGCAGGTCTCGCCCAGAGCTGAACTGTGGCTGTGAAGGTGGGAGCCGGGGCTGGCGGGGAGATGGAGGGCGTCACTGTGAACGCACAGCCAGGCCTGGTGGGGAGCTGGGGTCTCAGAAACCAGCACCAGCCAGGGATGGACAGCGTGGAGCTCCTCGCTGTGGTGTGCAGCGCGAGGCAGGGATGACCCCCGCACGGCCCTGGAGGGTCCTGTCTCCACCCGGAAGATGCTAACCAGTCTGTCCTGTCAGGATTATTGTGAGGATTAGAGGTGCGATATGCACAGGGTCTGGCTCATGGAGGTGCTTAATAAATGGTGCTCTTGTGTCCTGGTGGAGTAAAGCCGTTTGCCATGGGCAGCTTGAGTGAGCCAAACCTAGCTGCTGTCAGGGGGCACCTCTTTCCCACCAAGGGAGCAGAGTAACTGCTGCTGAGGGCACAGCTGTCCTGCTGGGAAGGGCTGGCTCCGTGTCCTGGTGCGCTGATAGGCTTGACTGGAGAGGAGAATGTTCTTCCCTCCCCTGCTTAGTTGTCACTAGCAGTATTCATGGCATCATGATTCTCAAGTCCTTCTGGATAATGTGTGCTCCAGACATTAAAATACAGCACAGAAGGCACAGCCAACTTGAAAATCTCACTTACTAGGAAAAGAATACTTTTACAAAATAAGCACAGTCACACTGAAATTGAGTCATGAGAGACAAAATACACATGGGACAGATAAGTCACCATAAACTGCTCCCCTCACACCGCGTTGACAGCTGGAGCTGTAAACTCAGCTTGTGTTTTGAGGAAAACACTGGGGTTGCTTGTGACTGCTGACGTTGGTTGAAATACCTTAGTTATGGTGAGGAGGACAAGCGTCTCCTATCTGCTGCTTGTCCCAGCACTTCCACAACTGAGAGAATGGCTGGCCCTGTGTCAGTAACACAAATATGACCTGTAGTAAGAGTTCAATGAATTTAAATAAATCTGTAGCGGGGAATAGAATGATACCTAGAAATTTAGAATTGAGAAATAACAATCATATACAGGCATACCTCATTGTGCTTCGCAGATACCACATTTTTTACAGATTGGACATTTGTGGCAACCCCATATCGAGCAAGCCTATTGGCACCATCTTTCCAACAGCACATGCTCACTTTGTGTCTCCGTGTCACATTTTGGTAATTCAATACTATAAACTTTTTCATTATTATGTCTCTTGTGGTGATCTGTGCTCAGTGATCTTCAATATTGCTGTTATAATTGTTTTGAGACACCATGGACCGCACCCAGGTAAGATGGTGAACTTAATTGATAAATGTGTGTTCTGACTGTTCCGCTGACTGGCCATTCCCCATCCCTCTCCCTGTCCTTGGGCCGCCCTATTCTCTGAAACACTTCTGAGATTAGGCCAGTTAATACCCTAAAGTGGCCTGCAAGTGTTTAAGTGAAAAGAGTTGCACGTCTCTCACTTTAAATCAAAAGCAAGAAATGATTAAGCTGAGTGAGGAAGGTGTGTCTAAAGCTGAGATAGGCTGCTTTCACCAAACAGCCAAGTTGTGAATGCAAAGGAAAAGTTCTTGAAGGAAATTAAAGTGCTTCTTCACCAGTGAACACACACAGATGATGTGGAAGCAAAATAGCCTATTGCTGACAGGAAGAAAGTTTGAGTGAAGATCAGCCAGTCACAACATTCCCTTAAGCCAAAGCCTACCCCAGAGCAAGGCCCTAACTCTCTTCAATTCTGTGAAGGCTGAGAGAGGTAAGCAAGCTGCAGAGAAAAGTTGGAAGCCAGCAGAGGTTGGTTCATGAGGTTTTAGGAAAAAAGCTATCTCCGTGACATAAAAGTACAGTAGCAAGTGCTGATGGAGAAGCTGCAGCAAGTTATCTATAAGATTATTGATGAAGGTGACTACACTAAAAATTTTCAGTTCAGACAAAACAGCCTTCTATTGGAAGAAGAAGCCATCCGGGACTTCCATAGCTAGAGAGGAGAAGTCAACGCCTGGCTTCCAAGCTTCAAAGGACGGGCTGACTCTCATTAGGGGCTAATGCAGCTGGTGACTTTAAGTTGAAGCCAATGCTAATTTACCATTCTGAAAATCCTAAGGCCCTTGAGAATTTTGCTAAATCTATTCTGCCTGTTCTCCATAAATGGAACAAAGCCTGGATGACAGCACAGCTGTTTACAGAGTGGTTTACTGACTATCTTAAGCCCACTTTTAAGACCTATTGCTGGGGAGGGGGGGTGGGGGGGCGGGGACAAAGATTCCTTTCAAATTACTACTGCTTAATGACAATGCACTTGGTCACCCAAGAGCTCTGATGGAGATACACAAGGAGATGAGTATTGTTCTCGTGCCTGCTAACACATCATTCTGCAGCCCATGGGTCAAGGAGTCATTTTAACTTTCGAGTCTTATTGTTTAAGAAATAACTTTTCATAAGCTCTAGGTGCCCTGGATGGATCTGGGTAAAGTTAAGTTGAAAACCTGGAAAGAACTCACCATTCTAGATGCTGTTAACATTTACAATTCATAGGAGGAGATCAAAATATCAACATTAAAAGGAATTTGATAAAAGATGATTCCAACCCTCATGGATGACTTTGAGGGTTCAAGGCTTCAGTGGAAGTAACTGTAGATGTGGTAGAAATAGCAAGAGAACCAGAATGAGAAGTGGAGCCTAAAGACGTGACTGAGTTACTGCAATCTCACGATCAAACTTGAACGGATGAGGAGTCGCTTCTTATGGATGAGCAAAGAAAGTGCTTTTCGGGGTGGAATCTACTGGTGAAATGCCGTGAACATGGTTGAAATGGCAAGAAAGGATTTAGAATATTCCATAGAATTAGTTGATAAAGCAGTGGCAGGGTTTGAGAGGACTGACTCCAAATTTAAAAGTTCTACTGTGGGTAAAACACTATCAAATGCTACAGAGAAATCTTTCATGAAAGAAAGAGACAATCAATGCGGCAAACTTCATTGCTGTCTTATTTTAAGAAGTTGCCCCAGCCGCCCCAGCCTCAGCAGCCGTCAGCATGGGGCCAGCCCCTCCACCTGCGAAAAGACTGCAGGCTTGGATGATTGTTAGCACTTTATAGTAATAAGGTATTTTTAAATTAAGGTGTGGATGTCATTTTGTTTAGACATGATAGAATCGCACACTTAATAGATTACAGCTTAGTGTAAACATTTCTAAGCTCTGGAAAACCCAAAAGTTCATGTAAATCACTTCATTGTGGTGTGGAACCAAACCTGCAGTAGCCTCCAGGTGTGCCTGTATTTTTAGCTTATGAGGAAATAACAGTGAAATGAGTGCAATTCAGCGTGTAAATGGGAGGTGCCGCCAGGCTCTTTCTGTGTTTGGTGGCCTTGGGCTGGACTGTACAAGGGGCTGCTGGAATTGATTTGGAAAGAAAGCAAGAGCAGCCGATCACGAGCTCACAACCTGGTTCTCAGAGCCTTTGCCATTTGTCAGGAAGTCCACTGTCTTGGATGAGTATTTGTACTAATGACCTGAATTACTTTTAATAGTGCACAAGTTACTCAGCGCCTTTTTAGTGAGTAGATTATAAACATCCTGTTTCTGGTGTGGCTACCAGACTATTCAGATATCCTAATTCACAGGTAATTTTTACTTCCCAGGTAGGCTGCCTTTTCATTTAGGCTTTCAAATTTCTTAGCAATGATTTTTTTACATAAATGCCTCTATAATTTTTTAAATATTAATTTTTGAGTTACTCTCCTTTCATTCTTTATTTTACATATACTTGTTTTCTCTTTTTTCTTGCTGCTCACATTTAGCAAAGTGTTTACAGTTTAGGTATTTCAAGAATGTTTTTTGTGATACTTATTTTACTATAGACGCACAGGGTTTTTTTGCTTTACTTATAAATTACTATTTTATACTTACTACCCTCCTTTTGGCCTATTGTTTCATGATCCGAATGCCAACAGGATTTACTGTGTCGTCGTTTAATGAGCATTTCCAACTCTGAGTCCTCTATGTGTAACTTTAGTTATGGCACAAGTTTTTAGGAATATAGTTTCTTTTCAAATACCTAACTCGTGTTATTTCTGTTATTTTCTTTTGACTCTAGATAAAATTACAATTTCAAAATGTCCAGGAAGTTTGCTTTTGTTTTTTCAATTTTTTCTTTTTGAAAAAGTAGAATAAAAGAAAAATAAAGGGAAATTTGTCAAACCTATATCAAAATATAAAGCTGCAGTGTAAAGCAGTACAGGAATAGGAACATGGAATAGGAACATCCGTGGATGGAATAAACGTCCCAAAGTGCCACTATTCACGGGTCTTCAGTGTATGATGAAGGTTCACTGCGGAGATACATGGAATGTCTGATTATTCAACAGATGCTCTGGGGTAAATAGTTTCAGGCAAACCATTTGGACAAAATTTAAGGGATCTAACTCAAGAAAAATTAAGATAGTTTAAATATGAACAATTTAAACCATTATAATTACTAGAAGAAATAAGGCAATATTTTTATAATTTCAGGGGTCCTAACACTTTCTTAACACCACACCAAAGATGAAAACTATAAAGGAAAATAACGAGAGATTTGACTACATAAAGTGGAAAAGCCGTTACCCAGTGAGAGGCAGCATTGCAATAGTTAGGACAGATGACAGAAAATCTAATTACAGCACTTACAACAAAGTCTATATACATACATACATATATATATATGTATAATTTTTTTTTGGTAGAGACGGGGTCTCACTCTTGCTCAGGCTGATCTCAAACTCCTAGCCTCAAGCAATCCTTCCCGACTTGGCCTCCCAAAGTGCTAGGATTACAGGGGTGAGCCACCATGCCTGGTCTATATTCTCAATTATAGCAGGCCCTCATTAATGAGCATAAAATCTACAAATCATTTCAAGCATATCAATCAACACTTTAGAAGAAATACAAAACACATGAAAATATAAAACATGAAGAAATACATGCAATAGTAGCCTCGCTAGCTGGGTGGTCTTTGACATGCGATGTGTTGCACGTGGTTCAGGTGTACAGTTTGCCGGTGCTGACATACGCATGCAGCCAGGCAGCCAGCACCCCAGTCCAGGCGCCGGATGTATCCATTGCCCCGGAAGGTTCCCGTGTAGCCCTGTCCCTCCCTGCACTCGCCACTGTCCACACCTCTAGGCAGCACTTATCTTCTTTCTATCACAGATTATTTACATTTTCTAGAATTCTGTTATATTTTTTAAGTGTGTCTGGCCTGTTCACTAACCATAATTATTTTGAGTTTCATTTCGTGCTGTTGCCTGTAAAAAGAGTTTGTTCTGCTTTATTCCTGAGTGGTCCCTTCTATGGCTATATCACAATTCGTTTATCCATTTGCCTGTTGATGACTATTTGGACTGTTTCCAGTTTTTTTACTGTTATAAATATAGCTGCTGTGGGCATTTGTACACAAGTCATTGGATGAATAAATGCTTTCATTTCTCTTGAGTAAATACCTAGGAGACGAGTGGCTAGCTAGATAGATCATTTAATAGGTTTGTGTCAAAATTCTTAAGAGACTGCCAAAGTGGTTATACCATTTCACATTGCTGCATACCCTTGGCAACACATAGTGGGGTTAGGCATTCTTACAGGTGTGTAGTAGGATTTCATTGTGGCTTTGATGCATATAATCTGTAAATGGGATCAGTTTCCCTAATGTTCAGTGGTGTTGAGCATTGTTTCATTTACTTGCCATGAAACAGTGTTTGTCAAAATATTTTGCTCATTTTTTTATTAAGTTGTTTGTTTTCATATTGAGTTTTGAGAGTTTTTTATATATCTGGATAAAAAGTTACCCAGGCACAGTGGCTCACGCCTGTAGTCCCAGCTACTAGGGAGGCTGAGGCAGGAGGATTGCTTGAACCCAGGAGTTGGAGGTCGCAGTGAGCCGTGATGATTCCACTCTGGGCAACAGAGTGAGACCCTGTCTCAAAAGAAAAAAAAAAAGAAAGAAAACCAGTCTCTTATCAGATAGGTGATTTGCAAGTATTTTCTCCTAGTTTGTGGCTTCTTTTTTATTACTCTAAAAAAAAATTTGTAGGGACAGGGTCTCACTATGTTGCCCAGGCTGATCTCAAACTGGCTTCAAGTGATCCTCCTGTCTCAGCCTCCCAAAGTGCTGGGATTATAGGTGTGAGCCGCTGCATCGGCCTTTTATCTTTTTAAAAAATTGAGCACGTGCTAGGTTCTGTGCTCATCAGCATAGAGATTTTATCTACATCCATAGTGTGGACAAAGCCTCCCACAGGTAAAATTCCTAGGATTAAAAAACAAACACCAACATGCGAAGACAAAGACTGCATGCAACGCTGCTGCTATTGTCTTTTTTGTTGCCATTTTAACCACAAAGTAGAACTCTTCAGAGGAAGTGATGTCTGCGTGTTAGCTTGCAACTAGCACGGAGTCCTCACCACGACTACGGTAATTTCCAGTCGTCACCTTTAGATCACGGCTGTGTATTTGGATCTGCCCCGTCCATTGCAGAGGCTGCCTGCCATTTGAAGTGTGGCCAGGCTGAGCTGAGATGTGCGGTTAAGTGTACAATACACCCCGAATTTCAAATATTTAATGTAAAAAAAAGTAAAGTTCCTCAATATTTTTTCATACTGATAATATATTGAAGTGATAATATTTTGTATGTCTTTGGTTAAATAAAACTTATTACAGTTAATTTCACCTGTTTTTGCTTTGTTAATGCGGCTACTAGAGAGTGTTAATTGCACGTGTTGCTCTATTGGCGTCTTCAAAATGACCTTCTTGTCTTCCCAGGTTCCGCTGCATTTAGCTGTCGTGTCTGCCTGGGCTGCTTTGGCTTTTACATCTCTCAGACTTTTTGTTTCTGATGACTCTGATAGTTTTGAGAACCAGTGGTCAGGTATAGCATATCCGTCAACTGGGCTCTGTCTACGTTTTCTCGCGATTGGACTGGAGGTGGCAGGTTTCTGGGAGGAAGACCAGGAGCGCTGTGGCGTTCTCGTCACACTGTGTCGGGGACAGTCTGTCGGTGTGACTCACACTGTCGGTGTTGACCTCGACCACCTGGCTGAGGTCGTTTCCCCACCGAGTGTTCCTCTCTGCTCCCTCCCACGCTGTGCTCTCCGGGAGCAGGTCCCTGCACAGCCGTGCTGTGGGGGCAGGAGGCGCGCTCCCCTCCTGGACAGGGGAACGTTGTCTTGGATTATTCGAAATTCTGCTCCATGGGAGATGAGTGTCTTCTCACACATATATTTACTTACTCAAGCATTTTGTACATCAGTACGGACACATGGATTTTTTTTTAACATTTTTTTATTTCTGCATATTACGGGGGTACAAATGTTTAGGTTATGTTGCCCTTGCCGCCCCACCCGCCGCCGTCCCCCAGTCAAAGCTTCAACCGTGTCCATCCCCCAGACGGTGTGCATCGCGCTCATTATGTACGCATATACCCATCCCCTGCTCCCCACTCCCACCTGCCCGCCGCCCGATAAATGTTATTCCTGTATGTGCACTTAGGTGTTGATCAGTGAAACCAATTTGCTGGTGAGTACACGTGGTGCTTGTTTTTCCATTCTTGGGATACTTCACTTAGTAGAATGGGTTCCATGGATATTTCTTTATACTCTTGCATGAGAGTCCAATCCTACTTTATTTTGTTGCTCAAATTGTTTTGAATTGTTCTTCCTGAGTGAGTTTTGGTAGTTTGTATTTCAGGGAATTGGTCTGTTTCATCTAAGTCGTCAAATTTATGGGCATAGAGTTGTTTGTGGTATTTTCTTATTCACTTAATAGCTGTAGAAATTGTAATGATGTTACTATAATCTCATTCCTGATATTAGTACATTGTGACTTTTTTCTTGATTGCCCTGGACAGAGATCAATCACTTTTATTGCTCTTCTGAAAGAAGCAGATTCTGTTGTCATTTACTTTCTCTGTTGTTTTTCCTGTTTGTGTTTCATTGATTTCTACTCTGATCTTTATTATTTCCTTCCTTCTGCCTACTCTGAGTTTTTCTTTGTCTTGAAAGGGAAGGTGGATAATTGATTTAAAATCTTTCCACTGCATTCTACAAATCTTAATATGTTGTGCTTTCATTTTATTCATTTCAGAATACTTTCTAATTTCCTTTTTGATTTCTTCTTTGACCCATGGGTTATTTAGAAGTTTGTTATTTGGTTTCCAAATATTGATGGATTTTCCAGATATCTTTCTTTATTGACTTCTGATGTAACCCCATTATGGTCAGAGGACATATTTTGTGTAAGGTGAATCCATTCAAATTCACTGAGACTTGTTTTATGACCCTGAGTAGGGTTTATCTTGGTACATGTTCTCTGGGCACAGAGTAAAAGAATGTTTATCCTGTTGTTTTGTGGCAGAGTGTTCTATGAAGTCAATTAGGGTAAACTGGTGGATAATATTGTTTAAGTATGCTACATCTCTTTCTCTTTTGTCTACTTTTTGTGTCAATTATTGAGAGAGGGTTGTTGAAATCTCTGGCTATAATTAAGAATTTGTCTGTTTCTCCTTGGATTTCCCTTAGTTTTTGCTTCATGTATTTTGAAGCTCTGTTATTGGGTTCTTAAGATTTTAGGGTTAATATGTCCCCTTGATGAATTGATCCTTTGTCATTAAAAAGACACCTTTTCTCTCCCTAGCAATAGTCTTTGCTTTGAAATGTATTTTGTCTTACAGCCACTTCAGCTTTCTTTTAATTTGTGTTAGCATGATTTCTCTTTTTCCCATTCTTTTACTTTTAACCTATTTCTGATTTATATTCAAAGTGGTTATCTTGTAGACAGCATATAGTTGGGTCGTGTGTGTGCGTGTGTGTGTGTGTGTGTGTGTGTGTGTGTGTGTGTGTTTTATCCAAACAATTTCTACCTTTTAATTAGAATTTCTAGACTACTTACATTTAATGTGATTGTTCATTTGGTTGGATTTAAATCTACCATCTTGCTATTGGATTTTCCTCAATACTAAGACAAGACCCTTTGTAATACTCAGTAGTTTTAAAATTATTTTTAAATAATTTTAAAATAGGTAATTCATTCAAATATTAAGTATGACGTATCATTATTAATTAGCACTTTTAAAATTAATAGAAAGGGAGGACATCCACTTCTGGCTAAGATGGAATAATAGAGACCAAATTTACCCTTTTGCCTGGTACAAACAAAACCCCCAAAGAAACAAGACAAAATCTAACAGTGGGTCTTATGTACACCTGACAACAGAGGACAGTGAGACCTAAAAGACTGGGGAAACCAGGGTGAGCCCTACAGTTGCCCTGTATTACCACGTGGAGGAAGCTGAAGGAACCAGGCAAAGCATGACAGTTCTCTGAGTTGAGATGGAGCTGGGTGTCCTGGGAGGCTGAGGAGGTGGGGTTTGCAGCACAGAATGTTCTAAGATGTTCACTAAGCAACTGGGTTTACAAGCTTACAGCTTAGGAGAAGTCAGGGCTAGAGATATACATCTGGGAATCATCAGTACAGCAATAGTATTTGAAGACACGAGATTCCCTAGAGAGAAAGTACAGGTAAGAAAGTTCAGGACCAAGCCTGAAGTCCTCCCAACATTTAGAGGTTGGACGGGATAGTTGGAGAGTCAGGAAGCCAAGGGAACAGAGTTGGAGAGAGCGATGGACAACTGTTTTGAATGCTGCTGAAAGACAGAATTAGCTCATGATAGAGAAGTGGTCATTGTGTTTGGCAAGAAGATGATTTTGACAGCTATTTTTTTAGGGTGCTTTTTTGGTTTTATTGGTTTTTAAAAGAAGCTGCTTTTGATTACATGGATTTCTTTTTACATAATTTCTACATGTATCTAAGACATACATGTATAGTTTGAAGATTAATTGTAATGGCAGAATTAATGTTAGTACCCCCTAGTTAAAATATAACACATTTCTAGTGACCTGAAAGCCCATTTGCCTCTTCCTGGTTGCATCTCCTGCTTTCTCTGACTTTTGTGGCTACCATTCCCTTGCTTTTTGTTATAATTTTACCACCTGTGCATACACTCCTAACAGTGATGGATTCGTTTTGCCTGCACTTGAAGTTTATGTAAGTGCCATCTTTAACATTTTGTATGTACATCGTATCGATACCTATAATTGAAGGTATCATGTTGATAACTGATACCTCCAGTTATGACTGATACTCATTTATTGCTATGTATTATTTAATTGCTAATCCATTTTTAATCATACCACAACTAAGCCATTCTGTTGTCAGTGGATATTTGGATTATTTGCAAAGTTCAGCTGTTATGCATGTTACTGGTGTAAACATTCCTCAGGCACATACATGTGTAAGGGGTTTTCTAGGGTAAATTCTCAAGAGCGGAATTGCTGGGTCATGGGATGCCTTCAACTTTACTGTGTAGTGCCAGACTGTTTCACAAAGTGCCAAGTTACATTCCTACCACCAGTGTGTGGAAGTCCCCACTGCTCAACATCCTGGGACGCTTGGCGTTGCTAGACTTTAAAGTTTTGCTAATCTGGCTGCTGTATGATGGCATCTCCTTGTGGCTTAATTTATATTTCTTAAATATTAATGAAGTTGGACGTGTTTTTATATATTGAGTGACCACTTGAATTTTCCCATTTTTGAATTGCTGGTTCAAATCTTTTGCCATTTTTGGAGGGTTGTTACTGACTTATAGGAGTTCTTTGTGTATTCTGTATACTAACCGTCTGTTGGTTATATATATTGCACATATTTTCTTTCAATTTCTAGCATGCTTTTCACTTTCCATTTTCACTGTCCATTTTTGAACAGGCATTTTAAATTTCAGTATCTCTCTGTTTTATTAAAATGTTATGGTAGCAAATGTTGTTTAAGATATACTTCCCAACCCTGAATCATGGAAGATAGTCTCCTATATTTTATTCTAAAGTTTAGTACAGGTTGAGTATCCCTTATGTGAAATCATTGGGACCAGAAGAGTTTGATTTTGCAATATTAGCATTATATTTACCATTTAGCATCCCTAATCCAAAATGTTCCAATGAGCATTTCATTTGAGCATTATGTTAGCACTCAGAAAATTTCAGATGTTGGAACATTTCAGATTTTCAAATTTGGGATGCTCAACCTGTGGTTTTATCTTTCATAATTTGTTTTTAATCAACTTAGAATTAATTTTAACACATGATATGAGGTAGGAACCCAGTTTCATTTATTTTTCATAACTGTACCCAGTTTCCAAGCCCCAATAATTGAAATGTTGATCTAAAATACTACCTCTGTCATGAAGCAAGAATCTATATATGTGTGATTTTGTTCCATGATTAAATTGTCTCCCCTACATCAATGCAAGACTGTCTTAAGTTTTATGATTTTATAATAGATATTGATACCTCTTAGGGAAAGTGTCTCAAACTTCTTATTCTTCAAGAGTTCCTGCCTATTTCTGACCTTTTTTCTTTCATATAAATTTTAGAATCCAGTTCCACCAAAAAAAAAAAATTGGTATTTTGATTAGGATTGTAATATATCTATAAATTGATTTGGAGAAAGGTAATATGTAATATTTATTTTTCTGATATATGAACATGTTTGCCTAGGTCTTTCTTAATGTCTTTCAAATTTCTATAAATTGCTCCATGATGGGTTTGCACAACTTTTGTTAGATTTATTCTTAGGGACTTCATTTTTTTAATGCTATTATAAATGGTGTCTTTCTTTAAGATAAACTTTTCTACTTATTGCTGATGCACAGAAATGTAATTAATTTTTATATATTAATCTTATATCCAGAAGGCTTGCAAAGTTATCTTAGCAATTATCTGTTAATTCTAGGAGCTTATCTGTGGGTTCACTGAATTTTCTATGTGCTTGTGTTAGTTCAGATCCTCCAAGAGGCAGACAGCAAGATGGGGCTTGACGTGCAAGAGATTTATTAGGAGACAGGGAGGATTCGATGGTGGTCGGGAAAACCGGCAGACCGTGATTCAGGCCATAAACCCGTGAAGAAGGGGGGAGGGAGGAAGGTTGGTCCAAGGATCATAGACTGCAGTGCAGTTCTGAGAAATGTGGCAAAGCCACCGTTATGCGTAAGAGGGGTCTTGTGTCTCCCAAAAATGGTCTCTGTCAGCATCCTCACCTCCAGTTGGCCGGGGGCAGCAGCCCGGGATGCATGGCCTCCACGTGGAGGCTGTGATGGGTTTCCAGGAGAGGCAGCTGCAACCCCAGATGGATGACAGTCCCATAGTCGAAGGTCTCAGATCCATTTTCATGGCCACAGAGATTTCTTCTTCTCCATACAGACCGGGGGCAGCTCCGGTGCTCCCATGGCCTCTCTTCCTGGGGGTGCCCCAGCAGAGGGTGTTGTAGGCTGGGCCACAGCCACCTCGCTGTGTCCAGGGCCTCCCTCCCCCCAGGCATTCTGCATTCTCCTCATCCTTGGCAATCGCTTTGCCTGGTGCTGGTGACTTACCTTGTAATGTGACCCGAACCCTCATTCTTAGGGTGTGGGGGGCCTGGCCCTTTGGTAATCATATTCCTCGCAGGCTGTATTCTAAGAGGTGCCTGGTGGGATCACCTGGGTCCCACATGTGTTGCTCCCCGTCCTAGCATGTCGCTGTCCTGCCTCCTCCGGCACCACTGCCAGGGTGGCGGCTCCTGGACACAAGATGTCTGAGTTGCCCAGTGGCAGCAGGAACTGTGGTTCAGTGGGCACCTTGCTACGGTGGGGACGGTGTCATGGAGAAGCCTCTTTCTTAGCTTGTGCAGAGACCTGAGAGGTGGCACAGTCCTTGCAGAGAGGTTCTTGAGAGGTGCCGTGGCCGAACCTTGAGTCGCCTGACCCGTGTTCTGGGCGGTGCGTGTGGGACTCAGCCCGGAGGGGCAGGCCCTGCATCCTCGTGGGCGACCTCCCACCCAGCCTGTGCAGTGCGTGTCCATGCAGGGCCTTGGTCACACAGACTGTGCATCCTGGATCCTCGGGGCAATCCAGAAACTTCCCCACGTTCAACAAGAGCCTTCACTTAGTAAACTGTGACCTACCGCATGAAAATCAGAGGGATTATGGGCTTACGTCCAATAGACCATCAAGCGGAAAATGTCGTAAGTTGAAAATCCGTGGCTACCCGGGAGCTGTGGCTGCCAGAGCTGTGAGGGGGATGGTGTCTGCTGACTGCACATCGCTTTAGTGCTATCATAAGGTCAGAAAATGCTAAGTCAGGGAGTGTCTGTGTAATGATATTAATATATATGTTATTGAGACAATTGAATGGTTAAATAAACAGACTTCAAAACAGGAAGTGTGCTATATGTTTTTTTCAGTAAAGAGGGACTCTTAAAAAAGTACATATGTACTTTTATACATATAACTATATATAAAATGTATGAATTTTATTTTTATATATAAGTGTATTTACCCCATTTATCTATTGATTGATAGATCAGGAGAGACTAGAAATTATGCCCCCAAATAACAAGGGTTCTCTTTGATTATAGAATTTACGGGGATTTTTGCTTTCCTCTTTGTACTTTATAAATTTTATACTTTAATAACATGATGAATCACTTTTCTAAAGTACACGGAAATAGAGAACTCACACGCAGGTTCAGCAAACCTAAGGGCGAGGGCGGTGGCCGGAGCTGGGGGGAGGATGCGGTGGGCAGGTGCTCCGCCCCCACGTCAGAGGAATACAGCGTTCTGGGGGCGGGTGTGCTTTCCGTCCGTGTTGCAGCCTCTTAACCGCACTGGAGAACAAGTAACATGTTTTTGTTGGTGTGTGTTTTCAGCTTTTCATCTCCCCACTGTTTAAAAACATCATGAGCTCTTCACTGCTTGTCCTCCGTGTAACACAGCAGTTTGGGGATAAAGACATATTGAAAGCCTTGGAGAGCCTATTCCATGAGCTTTTCACTGCGAGTCGCCAAGGTGCTGTGCTGAGAGCAGGTGTCTCGACCAGACGCATCGCATCTTCACCTGCCAGAGCTCAGGTGTCTGGACCCAGACGCGTCTTCCCACTGACTCCCTGCGCTCAGAGGAGTCAGGCACAGACGCCGGCTGGGGATATCCAAGAATCTGTTGGATCTGCCAAGCAGCTATACTTTCACCTGCAGTGTCAACAGTCAGGTGTGTCTCTCTGTGTCACAACCTCACTTGCAGGGTTTCCCCAAACACAGATGTGTCATTACCCCTGAGGCTCACTTGGTTGTTGTGGCCTCTTGGAGACAGGGGTCCATTTCCAAATTATTTATGTTAATCAGCATCTGATATGTACCAGGCACTTTCTACAGTTTACCTTTAACCCTGACAACCACCCTGGAGGGTTTTCAAGGTTTCATTCCTTTTTATTTTTATTTATTTATTTTTTATTTCAGCATATTATGGGGGTACAAATGTTTAGGTTACATATATTGCCCTTGCCTCACCTGAGTCATTCCTTCTTAATCTGGGGAAACCAAAGTGTAGGGAGGTGATGTGGCCTCAGGTCACCTACTGTCAAGAGGCAGAGCATGCTGCCAGGTGCTAAAACCCCGTCCCCAGCCCAGCCAGAGACGCCACCCCAGGTGGGGCTGTGACCTGCATGGGGTGCCCAGCCTGGGGGACCCTCAGACTGGATGCAGCCCAGCTCCTCCTCACTGGGCACCCTGGACGGTGCTGTCCGGGCCCCATCTAGGTGGCTGACGCAGGGCTGCACCACTCCCCGTCACCTCTTCCTCCTCCTCTGCTCAAGGCCTCGCCCCCTGCGCCACCACTGTGCCTGCCGGAGGGGTTGCCTCCCGAAGCTAAGTTAGCAAAAATGCAATCCACGCCGTGGGGCTCCTGGGAGGGGGCGTGCAACAGGAGGGGCTGGAGGGGAGTGAAAATTACACAAAGATCCCTGTGCTCCGAAAGTGTACCTCTGCTTTCTAGAAAATTGAGTAAAATGGTATGGAAATTTGGCTAAGTGATTATGGATATTGTTCTGTGGACGTGTTGCCAGGTGTCTCTTAAAGAAGAGAAATAAATTTGTATTTCTCTGCCTTTCCACCGGGTTTAAGGCTTTAATAAAAAAGCAGTGAGGGAATATGGCATGGCGGCGTGCCTGCAGTGAGATTAATACTGCTGCCGGACCTCCGGCTGCCTTCCTCTCCCGCACCTTGGCGGGCTCCCCACGCACCTAGGGACGCTGGAGAAACTGTCAGCCTTTGTTCGTCCCCCGATGGGCTGCAGGCCGGTGTGCCTGGCTTCCCTGGTCAGAGAACCCGTCCAGCCTGCTGTTCCTCTGAAGGGCTGGGCTTGTGCGTGGGGGAGGAGCTTGAGATCTTGGGGACCTCCCGGGCCAGGTGGATTGCCCATTTCACTGCTGCACCCTGGCGGGCGCCCCGCCCTGCAGTCTGAAAGGAGAGCCTGTTCCCAGATGCCCGGCAGCTGGGGTCCTGGTGAGGCGAGCTTCCCCCTTCCCTGCACCTGTCCCAAGTGGCAAAGTGGGGATGGAGACCCCTCGCTTCTGGGGTTGGTGGCTGCATGCCCAGGGTGGGGGACAGTGTCGCTATAGCAGAGTTGGCGCCACCCACCAGTGTGTCCAGAGGCTGAGATGAGTTAGACACCCCTGTCCAATCAACTCTGGACTCAATGTCCTCCCAGCAGGCTGTCTCATCTCAGATTCAGGGGTGTCCCACAGGAGACTGGGGCATAGTGACAAAGCCTCGTGCGTTAGGGGAGACCCCAGAAGGCCCGGCTGTGTGGGCCTCGGGAACCCACAGGGCACAGGCTGGGAGTGTCCCGACGGGAAGAGGGAGGAGCTGCCTGTCTTTTAGCCCGGCGGCGTCCGGAGCCGGGGCTGTGAGACCGTCATGGACACGTGGGGAGAATGTGCCAAACTTGTGTTTATTTTCAACTGAAAAAACAGAAGTGGAAGTTACGCTTTGTCAAGACTGTTGTCCATTTTCATGGGGTAATTTTTCCTTTTTATTGAATTGTAGGAGATCTTTATGTATTCTGGATGCAAGTCTTTTGTCACATATTTATCACAAATATTTCTCCCTATGTATGGCTTGCCATTTAATTTTTAAAAACTTCCTCACTGTGAAACAATCTCAAACTTACAGAACAGTTGCAAGTACAGTAAAAATTTTGTCTTGAACCGTTTAATAGTGAGCTGCTGAGCCCATCGCCCCAGTTTGTCAGTTTGTATTTCCTGCAAACACGGCGCTCTCCGGCGACACCACAGCATGACCATCCGGGTCAGGAATCCGGCACGGATCCGCACGACACCCGACGCTCCGGCCTCGCTCGGCTCCGCCGGCTGTCCCGACACGGTCCTGTTCAACGGCAGACGCGGCCGGGCAGAGCCAGGCGCCCAGGTGCCGTCGGGGCTCCCTTCTCGCCAGGTCTGGGGCGTTCCTCAGCCCTGCCCTGGCTCCCGTGCCCCGGACTTTTGGGGAAGACAGGCCAGTTATTTTGCCACTCTCCCCTCAGTTCGTGTTTGTCTGGTGTCTCCTCCAATTAGATTCAGGTTGTGCACCTGTGGCAGCAGAGTCACAGAGGTGACGTGTCCCTCTCTGTCCCCGCGTCAGGTGGGGCGTGAGCTCACGCTGGCCCCGAGCGCTGATGTTTGCCACGGGCGCCCAGCGAGGCCCTGCCAGGCTCTCTCCCTCTCTGGAATGGGGGCATCTGGGGGCAGGTCTTTGGGATACACAAACATCCCATTCCTCATCCAACCTTCAGATTATTCCTTTATTTTTGTCAGCATAGGCTCATGGTTTTCCGTTCCATTCAGTAGGAAATAATCTGTTACTTTCATTGTTTCTTTTTGTGCTGACATTCTCCCAGCTTTGGCCAGCAGGAGCCCCTGTGGCCGGGCGCCCTGTCCGCACGTCGCCGGCGCTCTGGAGTCCTGCCTTGCTTCCCGGCACCGCACAGCCTTCCGGCTTCTCTTGTCCGGCGCCGCCCCGCCCGGGGTCGGCCGTTCCTCCAGGGAGCCCAATTCCTGATAGTGGAGAAGGGTGCTTAGGAGCCAAGCTCTGGGCTCTACCCATCTCTGACAAGTTTTGCTTTGTGTGTTTGGGCGCTTCGTTGTTAGGTGCTACACGTTTAAGATTATTGTGTCTTCTTGATGAATTAACCCTTTATCATTGCGAAATGTCCCTCACTGTCTCTTAATATTCTTTGACTTTAGGTCTACTGTGTCTGATATTAATAAAGCTACTCTGGCTCTCTTATGCTTAGTGTGTGTGATCAATCTTTTCCCACCATTTCGCTTTTAACTTGTGTCCTTATGTTTAAACTGTGTTTCCTGCGAACAACACGTCTTACTTTTATTTTCACTAGTTTTATAATATCTGCCTTCAAATTCCAGTGTTTAGTCCACTTGCATACAATGTAATTATCAATATATTTGGGTTTAATTCTACCCTATTTCTATATTTTCTACATAGAAATAATCTGCTCTTTATTCCATTTTCCCTGTCCTTTGTTAGATGAGTTATATAATTTTTTGATATTTTATTTTATCTCTTCTATTGATTAGGGGTTTTTTTTGCATGTCGTAATTTTAGTGGTTGCTCCATGGATTAAAATGTGCATCTTTGTCGACCCACACCTTCAAAAAAACCCTACTACTTTGTGAACAGCATAAAAAATCTTTCAAAAGCAAAATTCTAGCCACCACCCTTCCCCCTTTGCACTTTTTGTCTTTAGCTTACTTCTACAAAAATGTAATGTGTAAACAGCACGTTACATTTGTATTATTTTAACTTTAAAGAATCAATAGCCTTTTCACACACATATATTTAATATATATATTTGGGGAAAATATAAAAATGTATAGAGTAATAGAGAACACACACATAGATAAATATATATAAGGTATTTTGTATTTGACACGTGTACTTTTGTTGGAGTTTATCATTTCTAGCTTGTGTAATTTGCTATCAGACTACAAAACTCCTTTTAACATTTCTCATGGGGCTAGTCTGGAGACAAATTCGGTCAGCTTTTGTCTATCTGAAAATGTCTTTATTTCAAAGAATATTTGTGCTAGATATGGAAATCCAGGTTGACACTTTTATCACCTTAAAGATTGTTTCCTCATCTTCTGCCTCTGTTCTTTCAGATGAGAAGTAAGTGGTATTCTTATCTTGGTTCCTCTGTATGCCTTATGTCTTTTTCCTCTGGCTATCTTCAGGATTTGCTCCGTTTGTGTGGTTTCTAGGAGTGTGATCATGATGTGTCTTGGAGTGGTTTCCCTCATATTTTCCTACTTTGAGTTTGCCAAGTTTCTTGGATTTGTGGTTCTCTTATTTTTTCAAAGTCCTTGCCCATTATTTTTTCAGATATTTTGATATCCCAGTTTATATCTCTTATACTTCTGGTACTCCAATAACATGTGTGTTGGACTGTTAATATTCACTACACATCTTAGATGCTCTGTTCTTTTGTTCCCCCCTCAGTTTGGGTGATTTCTATTCACATGGCTTCAAGTCCACCGATTCTTTCCTGTGCTGTCTCCAGGTTGCAGACAGCCCACAAAGAGAACACTTCTCTGATACCATGTTTTTCATTTCTAGCATTTCCACTTGGTTCTGTCCATGAACATTGTCTGCCTTTTTTCTAGATTATTTAACATGCTAATTGTATTTATTTTAGTTTTTGCCTGAAATTCCAATATCTGTGTCATTTCTAAGTTGGGTTCTATTGGCTATTTTCTCTCTTGATGGTGGGTAATATTTTCATGCTTTTTGATATGTCTTATAGTTTTCTATTGGCTGCTGTATGTCAATTTGTCTGTGTGCATAAGAGTAGTAGAAATGGAATAGTACACCCAGAATAGGGCCTCTTCTGTCAGGCTGTATTGCAGTGAGTTGGGTCAGCCCACTCTGTAGCTGAGCTGGACTTGGGCTTTATTATTAATTTAGTAAGATTCAGTTTACCATGGGCTTCAAATTATTTGAGGGCTGGATCAGAACTGTCCCTTTTGTGGGCTTACAGTGTGTTTAGTGTCTCAGTTCCACTGCCTTATCACTGGGTGTCATCTTGCTCCTTGCATCTGCCTGGGGGAGCCCTCTACCCTCCTGTCCCTGCCCTGGTGGTAAATGCCTTCTGTTTTGTACTCAGTGCAAACTGTGGAGTGTCTTTGTGGCTTTGGGATAGAGAACCAGCAGGCCCTGCTCGATGAACAGTCAAGACCCTAACCAAGCTCTCTGATAAAACAAGAGACAGTGGAGAAACTGGCCAAAACCAGCTAGAACCAAGATGACGATGAAAACCAACCTCAGCTTACCCTCACTGCTCATGATACGTTGCTTATAATTCATTAGCTACCAAAAGAAACTTCCACCAGCACCACGACAGTTTACAAATGTCATGGTGACTCCTGGACATTACCCCATATGGTTTAGTAGGGGGAAGGACCCTCGGATCCACTCCTTACCCCTTTCCCAGAAATCTTGTGAATAATCCTCCTTCTGTATAACATAAAATTAAAGAGAAGGTATAAAATAAGACCCCAGCGACTCACAAGGAGCTGTTCTCTGTTGCTCTAGGACAGTCGCTGCCCTGTCTATGGGGTAGCTTCCTTTTTTGATTTTCATTTCTTACTTCAATAAATTTGCTTTTGCCTTACTCTGTCAGCTTACTCCTGAACTCCTTCCTGCACAAAGCCAAGAACCCACTTGGCCTTCAGGCCAGACCCCAGTTTTGGGGTCCACTTTCCTGTGTCTGTTTCTTTCAGCCGCTGTCCCTGCCCCCAGACTACAGCAGGCCCCACGTGCCTGCACCTGAGGGGTGGCCCCCTGCCCCCTGTCTCTCTGCACAGAGTTTCTTGAGGGCTTCTCACATTCTCCTGCCATGTCCTCACCACAGGTTGGCCTCTCTTCCTGTGTCTCAGGAGGTGTCTCGGCTGTCCTGCGTGCCAAGTCTTCTCAAGGGCACCTGGCGAAGGCCCATAAAATAGCCCTGGCGGTGGGTGCGGATTCCCCTCCCCTCTGGACGCACAGGCCTCATAAACTCCCATGCGGCCCATACTCAGCCTTCACACATTTGTCAGAGTTTGCTATTTTCTTCTTGTTCGGATCCCTGGAAGCTTCCTCTTTTCCCGCTGTAGGTCCGTGGTTTCTCCGGGGGAGGCTGCCAACCTGTGGATTTCAGCTCACGGGGCTCTTCTCAGTCTCAGCTCTCTGAAGGGCTTTTTAAAAGCTGCAATTGTACAGATTATCTAGGTTGTTCTGACTTTGAGAGTGAGAGTGACATTTCCTATGGCCCTCTTCATCTGACGTGGGAGCCGAGGTGTCCACATCCTGTTTCAGTTGCCAGGGTCTGTGCGATATTTGTAAGGAGACGGGACGTGGTCCTGAAGCTCCTCTGTGACACAGCGATTTAGGGGCTGACTCGTGGCCGAGCGCTGCAGAGAGATGCAGTGCCATATCATAGTTAGGCATTTTATGTTACAAAAGAATAAATGCCCTAAATTCGTCAGTCTTCTCTGTGACGATAAATGGCTACCAACAGTAAGCTACTGAGCAAATATTGATATTTTAAAAATATTAAAACACTCCGTCGGCCCCTGCCAGGCAGAACCTCACTAATGAGGAAGCAGCCACTGTTCAAAGGAAATGTGTCTGTGGAGAAAACATTTTGAAAATGAATGTTCAGAAATGTGATTTTGTTGTTATGTGATTTCGTTGCTAAAAATGACATGTGTCCCTTTTTTTTAAGCTTGACTTAAACACTTAAGAAACTTGGAAAAATAGTTTTAAAACTTATTTAAAAATATTCCAGGGAGAGTGGATTTTCTGGCAGCTTGGAGCTGCGTGGCCCACTGAAGCCACCACCTGCCACGCAGGCCAGCAGCCCGTCCAGACAGAGACGTGCCGAGTGCACAAACCCCAGATGTCAAAAACTTAGTAAAACAAAAAAGTAAGATGTCTTATTAACCAATTTCTTATATTGATTACTTGTTGAAATGGTAACTTTTTAGAAATATTGGGTTAAATAAAACATTAAAATAAATTTCTGCTGTTTCTTTTTACTTTTAAAAAATGTGGCTGCTAGAAAATTTAAAATTGCACGTGTGGCTCAAACCACATCTCCTTTCTGCAGCTCTCATTTCGCTGTGCTCCGGGGCCCGGCCGTCTGATGAGCAGCAGACAAGGCCAGCGGACATTTGAGGGACCCTCTTCCCCACCCCAGCCCTCCCGCACCTGCTCCTCTCTCTGTCTCTCGCTGTGTCTGTGGTGGGTGGAGTTAAAGGGCGTCAGGGACAAGCCTCAGACCCAGGCCTTG
>RJWJ010001928.1:0-68577 GCA_004363605.1 Indri indri
TTCAATACAGAGCATCATTTGATGAAAACCTGACATCTGCAATGCTTCAAAGTTACAGAATAGACTAGGTGGTGAATCTACCCTCCACAAGAAAAGGAGAGGGCATTTAAGAATCAGTTTACAGATTGCCTGTCAATAGGTGAGAGAGAGAGAGAGAGAGAGAGAGAGAGAGAGAGAGAGAGAGAGAGAGAGAGAGAGAGAGAGAGAGTGAGTGTCGGGAGCTAAGAGCTCAGGTGTTCAGGGCCGCTGCCAACAGAAAGAAAAACCAAGACAGCTATTAGCAGATCCAGTTTACGGAAGCTATCTGCGCATAACTTTTCAGGAACACAACGTGTGAAGAAGCACTCCTATATCAGAATACGTTCAAGTAAAGATCACACCCACGGCCACTAACATGATACCTCTCTTGGCCATTCCAAGCTTCCACAAAGAGAGTGCCAACTCACTTGCTTTAGGACTTTCCGCATGTAACTAAAATAGGCTTCCTTCTTCTTCCTTTTCTTTCTCCTGCTCCTCTTCTTCCCAGGGGCTGAGTTGGCCCACTCATACTTCTTTTTGGCTGGGAAACAAATTTCAGTCTTACTGTTAGGGAACCTTAGGCCACCAAAGCAAAAGAAGTACATGTCGAAGGCTCAACCCTTACGCCGCTAGCTCAGAGCACCGGTCGTAGGCAAGTGTAGGCTCTTAACAGGATTTTATAGGGAGAGCTGGAAGGCAGTCTTTCCTAATAAAATTAGTGATCGCACCTGCAGAAGATGAAGGCTCTCAGAATCTTTAAGAGATATTAGGGGTAGAGTCTAAAGTAGGCTTGTGTTGCAATCCTGAAAGGAGCCCGAGGTGGGAAACTCAAAGTCTTAAGCTTTCGGCTGGGCACAGTGGCTCACACCTGCAATCCTAGCACTTTGGGAGGCAAAGGTAGAAGTATCACTTGAGCCCAGGAGTTTGAGACCAGCCTGAGCAATAGTGAGACCCCAATCTCTACCAAAAAAAAAAATGAAGCTTTCTTCTGTTCTATCCCATATGTAAGAGAGGCCAGAGGCCACTCTGATGTAATGGCCAAGAATTTATCAGGCAACACTCATTTCAGAAGTTATTCTTTTAAGGACTAACTCCAGATGTTTTTATTATGTGGTTCTTAGCTACTAAGATTTCAATTCAAAAAAACTAGGAGTGGCACCTGTATGTTGCTAAAGCATCCCAGGTGAATCTAATGGCCAGCCAGGTATGCGATTCATTGATCTATAAAATCATCCTAAAGCGACTACACAAGATTTGGGGCTGGAGTGGAAGGAACAGCTGTTCACAGACATTGTGCTTATGGCCTGTGTATTTATATTTGCATTGAAAGAGAAGTGCATCTCCTGAAAAGCAAGCACATACCTGGTTAAGCAGTAGCAATTAGGAACTCAGGTGACAAATCATGTATAGGAAAACCAGGAAGTCACTGTATCCACAAGACTGAACTTTGAGAAACTGCAGACAGAGAGGCTGTGAACCCCCTGCAATTAGTATTATCAGCTCAGCTACAAGGAAGTGACCAGTCCGACACGAACCAACAGATAAGAGGACACCAGAGAACCAGGGTGTTGGAGAAGGGGCGGAAGAACAGAGGTGATGTTGCAGGGAAGATATAGGACAGAGAGCCTGGCCAGATGGCATTCACTCATTCAAAAATATTCAGGAAGTTGTGATCCCCTACTAAGTGCAAGGCCTATGGCTATGCACAGAAATAGTAATAACTTAGCCATAGGAATAGTAAAATTCACACAGAGGAAAATCACAGGGTGATGAGAGGACTCACAGGCAACAGTTAGAAATCTCAGTCTGCTACAAAGGACATGCAATAAATTATCTGCTTCTAATAATTTCCCTATTCTGAAGATAAAAGAAACGATTACACTAATATTAATAGTAACGCTAGCTTGTATTTACTCAGTGCTTAGTACCTGCTTTGAATTATACAAAGCACCTTATAGACATCATCTCATTCATGGTTCTAACACTCAGAGATGGGTTTTATCATCTTTATTAAACATGAGGAAACTGAGGCTTACACAGATGAACTAATTTGTTCAAGGTCATATAGCTGGTAAGTTGCAGCACCAGGACTTGAACTCTAGTGTGTATCTGACACCAAAATTCTCATCGATATTTGTCCAAGTTAGGTCCCTTTCTCACCTACAGCAGAATCTCCTAGGCTGCTTATTATAATAAAACCCAGATCTCCAGGCCCCATCCTAAGCCTCTGGTACCTAAAGTTCAGGTGCCACCATGCCACCACTGCCTCCTGAGTACGGGGGGATGCCACTCTGAACCAAATCCTCTTCAGGGCAGAAGAGCTAATTAGAGACCTGGAAAGGATGCGATCACTAGGCAGAAAGTGACTGTGACACTGTTGGGAGGAAAGTAAAGCCATGTTGAGAAGGTGGACCTCAAAAAGATCAGCAAAAATCGAGTTAGGATTCGATGGATAGAAACTGTAAAAGGGAGGCTGACTTGAGAAAAGCCCGATGCTTCTCTTTACCTGGCCCTGACCTTGGCTCTCCAGAGTGACTGCCACTCACTTCAACCTGGTCTTATCTTGCTGGGGTATCCCCAGATCCAAAGGACAAGCTCATAAATAGGGATAATGAGTAACAAGACCAGGAGATGGGGCAGTCGGGAGCTGGTTGGCACACAGGGCACAGAGTGCGTCTGGGCAGGGGCTCAGGACTAAGACCGAGTGGAAGAGAGTCGGGGCCTGTTCTTATGTGGAGACATCTGCAGGCCTCGGGGAGGCCTGATGAGTCAAATGGCCCAGGTAGACCCACATGTTATAGCACACCATCTAGCGGACCTGGGCATTGGATGGGATGTTGGATTACATGCCTTCTGAGATCTCCTAGGTTTTGCTGATTCTACCTTTAAATAATTGAAACTTTCCCCCTGTATCATTTCTTTAGGGTTCTGGTTGTCAGAATTTGGATACAAGTACGGCTCCTAGTATTTCTACCTCTAGATAGTCTGAAGAATTAACTTAGTTTATTAGAAAAAGCTAGAGGCCACACTGTGCATTTTAATGTCATCTCAATTCAGGATCTTAACTCTAGGAGATGGGTATTGCTACAGCTTCCCAGTTCAGAAACTGAGAAATTCTGGCTGAATGGCAGGAGGAAAGGGTTTGGGAGATCAAATTAGAAGATGTCACCTTAAATATGACATCACACTCCTCCTGGAACATCAGTTCTGTAGACACGAACTAAATACCGATGGTGGAGGATCATAATACTAAGTACTTGCTACTTTGTCAGGTGGAGGGAAGAAAGGGATTGGAATGGTTTCCTTCCAACCCCGACAATATCTCTTCTCTAACTTCTACTCTAAGCTTTTAGGAGAAAAAAGGGATGGAGAAGAGGAAAATGTCAGCCCCTCCATTAAGAAATGGGGCAGGAACGGAGGTGTTGGGGTCACCCAGAGAAGATCTAGGGTGTTTCTATGCCATGCTTCCCCTCGCCCCACCTCCTGCACCCTGTCTCACCGTGAGCAACCTCTTACCTGGATGAGCATGTTGGGTAGTGGAAACTCCCCGTTACCCAAAGCAGAAAGTTTACCTCCAGGTCTCAGCTCCACAGCTGCCTCACATCGACCTAGTCGGTCAGCTGCTCTGCCTGGGACTCAGTCTGCCCACCTGTAAAGGAGGGTGTTTGATTACATGACCACTAAGATTCCTGAGAATCTTGCTACTTAAAGTGTGGTCTCGGGACCGGCAGCATCAGCATCACTTGGGAGCTTGTTAGAAATATAGAATTTCAGACCCCAGACCTACTAAATCAAAATCTGCATTTTCACAAGATCCCTAAGAGACTTTTATGTATTTTAAAGCTTGAGACATTCCCCTTAAGACACCACCAATCCGTGAATCAATTGTGATGTCCTTCTGTTTTCCCTCTCAAGGGTTCCTAACACACTCTCAAATTTTCTAGCTCTAGGATTACTTCCAATGGCCAGGATAGCTTGAGATTTAGTGATTGCCTGGCTTGGGGCTTAGGAAAAGGCCATATGGCACTTAAAATATAATAACACATCTACACAATCCGTTTACTAATTAACATGTTAATTATTTCACCTACTCAACTCAAAAAACACCTATTGGGAACCAGGCACAGTTTGAGGGGCTGGAGAGAGAAGGATGAGTAGGGTATGGTCCCTGTCCTAGGAAGTTTAGGGACATCCCTGGACAGCCAACTCCAACCCAGTGTAGTATGCACTTCCGTAATTAGTAAAGAGGATACATTCCAGTAAAATGTTTATAGTCAGAAACTATTATCACAAGCAGGAATAATTCCAGAAGCAATTCCAGGCTGTGTCCGCCTCCACCATCTGACTCTGTCTTTCCTATGGCCTTAAATCTGGCTCCTCTGCCCACACAGAGGGATGAGTTATTGGGACCGTCCCTGTCTGGTGATTCACAGGATACTGGTGATGGCTCACTTAAATTCTTCTCTATGCCCCAATGATCAGAACTTGTGGTGTGATCTCTCCCTTAGCTCAGAGGTCCTTAACATGGGTACACAGAGAGGTTACTTCTGGGGGTGGAAGGGAGGAGGGGGTCCATGTGCAAACTGTTCTGTGTATGTGCTTGCTACATTTGTCTCAGGAGAGAAAGTCCACAAGTTTTCATCGAAGGATGATGAAACCTAAAAATCGAGTGCCTGCTATCGTCCTCCGGCTGCCTGAGACCCTCCTAGTGGCAACTCCGTCCTCTTCTTCCTCCTCGCTCCCCTCCCCCTCTTCAGCTGACATCTCCCAATTTCCTCTGTGCTTAGCTTGATTAAAGAAAGCTCTGCCTGCGGTATCACAGTCACTCCAAAGAGCCAAGGAAAGCCTCCTGTCCCAACTCCATACTGTCACAGACAAGCAGAGCTGGACCACAGGAACAGTGGGGAAAAGAAATCCCTAGAATTCAGAGCCAAGTCTTTAGCAATTGGCTGGCTGGTCCTCTGTCTTTAACAACTAAAGGTGAGAAGATGAACTTTTAAAGTCACTTTCTGGACTTTCAGGGTGGCTTACAGCAATGAACCCTGCCATGAAAACACCCTTTCCTTTGTCCTGTAAGATGTCTACAGTGTCAGGTGGAGTGTGGGAGGAGGGAGAGGGGGCCCACAGGTAGGCAAAAGTCATCAATGACATCAGAGAGGCAACTGTTGGGTCTGTTTTACTTACAAAAATTCAGGATTTAGAAACCATGGAGAGTATATATGCTATCTTTGATGTATCACTCTTTTTTCTTTTTTTTTTTTTTTTGAGACAGAGTCTCGCTTTGTTGCCCCAGCTTGAGTGAGTGCTGTAGAGTCAGCCTAGCTCACAGCAACCTCAAACTCCTGGGCTCAAGTGATCCTCCTGCCTCAGTCTCCCGAGTAGCTGGGACCACAGGCATGCGCCACCATGCCCAGCTAATATGTATATATATATATATATATATGTTTTTAGTTGTCCAGCTAATATCTTTCTGTTTTTTTAGTAGAGACAGGGTCTCACTCTTGCTCAGGCTGGTCTAGAATTCCTGAGTTCAAAGGATCCACCCGCCTCGGCCTCCCAGAGTGCTAGCATTACAGGCGTGAGCCACCGCGCCCGGCCTGATGTATCATTCTTAGTTCAAATCCAGCCTTACGCATTTAAGAGGAGGAAGTATGTTTTTGTGTTTTTTTTTTGGTTTTTTTTTTTTTTGTTATTTTTTTGTTATTTTTTTTTGAGACAGAGTCTCACTCTTTTTGCCTGGGGTGAGTGCCGTGGCGTCAGCCTAGCTCACAGCAACCTCAAACTCCTGGGCTCGAGCAATCCTACTGTCTCAGCCTCCCGAGTAGCTGGGACTACAGGCATGCGCCACCATACCCGGCTAATTTTTTCTATATATATATTTTTAGCTGTCCAATTAATTTCTTTCTATTTTTGGTACAGACGCGGTCTTGCTCTTGCTCAGGCTGGTCTCGAACTCCTGAGCTCAGAACGATCCGCCTGCCTCGGCCTCCCAGAGTGCTAGGATTACAGGCGTGAGCCACCACGCCCGGCCACGGAAGTATGTTTTTGATTCTAAGACAGAATCCCAAATCATTTCTATGTGGCTGTGAGTACACAATGAAGTTATTTTGCAACATAAATTTGCCTTTCTACTTCTGTTCTATAATAGCTGGGCTTATAAAATAAATTTATAAAATGACCTTTGAACATGCTGTGTGACTACATGTTTTTCCTCGACTTCCTGTTTCTGTGTCGCTACACTCACCGCTGAAAGAGCTGTCTTCCTTGGGTGCAGAGGTACAGGGGAAGGAGGGCAACACAGAAGCATTTTGGGAAAGTAGAATGGGAACAAACATTTCTGTGGAAGGGGGAGTTAGTTTTCATGGATAACCCAGAGCAGACCCTCTGCAGCTGTTGGTAACTGCAAAAGGGCTTTCGGAACAGCAGCTTTGGTTCAGTATAAACACACAGCGTGCAGGCCTGGCCGCGGGGAAAAGTAAACAAGCCCTGAGATCTGCTTCCAGGGGCACGAGATGAGACTGAGGTTGGACAATGCCTGATTTTCATGCAGCAAACCTACCAAGGGAAGAGATTTACCATCTCACATGACATGACCCATAGGTTCACAGGCCATTCCATATTCATTTTATTAAGCGTTTAAGAGCTGTGCACCCTAGACACTATGCTATTAGGGGCCAGAGTTACATCCAAGCACAGAACAGACACAGCTTTTAGCTGTCACGGCCCTTACAAACTAGTGAGAGAGGTAGACAACAGGCTCAAGTGCATTCAGTGCTGTAATGGGGACAGCACTTTCAGGATGCCATGGAGACATAGAAGAGGAACATCCAACTCTAACTTAGGAGATCACGGAAGACTTCTTGGAGGAAGTAACATTGAGGCTGAGAGCTGAGGAACGGGCAGAAGTTAGCTAGGTCATAGGAGTGAGGGGTGGGACAGCAGGCAAGAGAATTTCAGGCAGAGAACAGGATGTACCCTCTCTAGGGCATATGGATATTTTTGACAACAAAGCTAAACATCTAATTATTTTTGTATTTTGAATTGCCTGTTCAGGCCTGGCGCAGTGGCTCACATCTGTAACGCCAGCACTTTGGGAGGCTGAGGTGGGAGGATCACTTGAGGCCAGGAGTTCGAGACCAGCCTGGGCAATAGCAAGACCCCATCTTTATAAAAAATAGAAAAATTACCTGGGTATGGTGGTACAAGACTGTAATCCCAGCTACTTGGGAAGCTGAAGCAAGAGAATTGCCTGAGATCAGGAGTTTGAGGTTGCAGTGAGCTACTATGATGCCACTGTACTCTAGCCTGGATGACGGAGTGAGATCCTATCTCAAAAAAAAAAAAAAAAAGCCTGTTCAGTTTCAAAGTATCTGCTAGTTCTTCAATTCTGGAAGGTCTGCAAATTTCTGATGTGACTGTCATTTCTAAGTGATATTGGATATTTCAAAAATAAAAATTTTTATTTTAGAACACTTCTAGATTTTTAACTTTAAATGTTAAAATAACTTCAAATTTACAGACAATTGCAAAAAAAAACCCTCAAAAAATGCCCATATATTCTTTAACTACTTTAGCAATTGTTAACATTTTGCTACATTTGCTTTGTCCATTTATATCTATCTATATGTTTCCACACATCCTCCTACCCCCTCCTCATGTTCTCCTTCTTCTCAGTATTATTATTTTTGTCATAGTTTGAGACATCATACCTTTTATTCCTAAATACTTAAGCAGCTATCTGCTAAGAATAAGGACATTATCTTGTAGAACCTCAGTACAATGATCGAATTCAGGAAAACTGACATTGGTACTACACTACTATCCAATACACAGTCTGCATTTGAATTTCACCAGTTGTCGTAGTCGTGTCCCTACATTTTCCTGCTTGGAGATCCAGTCCAGGATCATATATTGCCTTCTTCTTCTTCTTTATTTTTTTTGAGATAGGGTCTTGCTCTGTCACCCAGGCTCTGGAGTACAATGGTACAATCGCAGCTCACTGCAACCTCCAACTCCTGGGCTCAAGAGATCCTCCCACCTGTCCCACCTTGGCCTTCCGAATAGCTGGGACTATAGGTGTGTGCCACTATGCCTGGCTAATTTTTGTATTTTTTGTAGAGATAGGGTCTCACTATGTTGCCCAGGCTGGTCTCAAACTCCTGGCCTCAGTCTTCCTGCCTCAGCCTTCCAAAGTCACAAATTGCCTTTAACTGTGCCTCCTCTAATCTGGAACAGTGCCTTAGCCTCTTTGTCTTTCATGCTATTGATATTTTTAAAGAGTACACATCAGTTGTTTTGTTGGATGCCCCTTAATGTGGGTTGTTTGATGTTTCCTCATGGTTAGATTCAGTTTATATATTTTTTATCAGGAAAGTGATATTGTATCTTTTTCAGGAGATCACATCAGGAGGCTCATGGTGTCAGTGTGTCTCATTATTGCTGATATAAACTTTTGTTTCTTAGTCACCCAGTCTCTTCGGTGCAGTGGTACAATCATAGTTCACTGCAACCTCCAACTCCTGGGCTCAAGTGATCCTCCCACCTCTCCTACCTCAGCCTTCTGAGTAGCTGGGACTATGGGCATATTTTAAACCATAACGGAAACATACATATCCAAATGTGTTTCTATTCAAATTGTATCACAAAGGAGACTAATAAAGAGCTAACCTGCTCTAAGTTACCTTGTTTGAATGCAGACCTCAGTGTTTAGTCTCTCTTGCCATCTCTGCATATATTTGAACCTTGTGTTATTGATTAATAGAATTGTAGCTGTGCACTGGCCTTAAAAAGGCTGAATGTAAGATTGTACAAGTAACAAATTACTGCTTAGCTGTGTGAATCAGAATTTCCTTGATACCATACAATCAAAAAACATACAAAAGTATGGCTAGGATAAATTAAGAAGTTAAAGAAGGCTGGGCGTGGTGGCTCACGCCTGTAATCCTAGCACTCTGGGAGGCCAAGACGGGAGGATTGCTTGAGCTCAGGAGTTCGAGAGCAACCTGAGCAAGAGCAAGACCCCATCTCTACTAAAAAAAGAAATAAATTAGCTAGACAACTAAAAATATATAGAGAAAAAATTAGCCGGGCATGGTGGCACATGGCTGTAGTCCCAGCTACCCGGGAGGCTGAGGCAGAAGGATTGCTTGAGCCCAGGAGTTTGAGGTTGCTGTGAGCTAGGCTGACGCCACGGCACTCTAGCCTGGGCAACAGAGTGAGACACTGTCTCAAAAATAAATAAATAAATAAATAAATAAATAAAGTAAATTGGAATCCTGAGGCCGATTTAAGATAATTGTGAATGTCACTGGATAGATTTGAGTTCATCAAAAGAGCCTCATTAGTCTCAATGCCTGATTTGATATTAAACATGTATATAAAATTAATTAATAAAATACCCTTTGCATTTATGTTTTATATGTTGGGTTCCTGCATAGAATGTTGATTAAAACAAGAGTCTCTTACTTTGGCCATTTGAGAATCACAGTGTATCCCACTATAGGTCCTATCCACTATATAATTTCTGCAACCTTCTCCATCATCTGCAGGCCTTGATGTTTCTTTTCCTAATATCTGAGATTTCCAACACCCCCAGGGTTCAGGAAACACACATATATCATTAACCAATGGGTTTTTGGGTGTGGTTCCCGGATGCTCCAAAGTGCACAAAATTTGAGATTTCCTTCTTTCATTTTTGAAATCCAGTTCTGCTGATGTTAAAACATAGCAATAGAAACATTTTAGGAATACAGTCACACTCTATGCAATCACCTGCTTGGCCACTGACTAACCGACACAGATGACCCAAGCATAGGACAGTCCTACCTTATTCCAGAGTTCTTATTCCACAAACGAGGACACTGAGATCCAGACAGGTATCTTCCGAAGAGGGTAAACTGTTAATGGCAGGCAGACTGCAGCCCAGCTCTGCCTGTGCCAGGGGATGGGGTGGCTTTCCTATGGCAGAGGTGCTCCCTTGGGAGGTGACCAACCTGCCTTCCTCTCTCTTGGCAAGTGTGGGTTGTTGGCAGCTGACGCAGGCCTTGAGCAAGGTTCTTCAGTCTGGTTTACTCATCTCAAATTCAGCCACAGAGTTGAAGCCCAGCCAGGTCCTTGGAGGCCTCTAGATTTCCTAGCAGATTTTGCAATAGAAGATGGTTCTAACGGAAACACAGGACTGAAGAGGTGTAGATGCCTTAGAAATTCATTTATAATATATTTTCACTAGGAAAATACATTCTAAGTTCTAAAAGATTTTTCTAAGCTCAACCAATGTATCAATAAATTGGAGACCACTTACAACTCATTCCATTCCATTGAACTTCATACTTATGTGTGCAAGGTAGTATGATAGCTGCTTGGTGGATGCCATGGGGCTATCAAGATGTTTAAGACACGGTCCCATGCTCAAGAAGCCTACAATAATCCCGGAGAGATGGTACATAAATATATTTAAAACTTAACAGTAAAGTAAGGTAACGTCTGATGCATGCCCAGATGAGTGGAAGAGAACATGGACCACTGGAGAACGGAGGCAGTTGGCCACATCGCTGAACACTGGGGCTCCTAAGTCAAATGAACTCCCTGAAATTGCAGCTCCTCCACTTCCTAGCCATGTGATAAGTTCCTTAAGTTCTCTAAGATGCTTACAACAGCTCTGGTCATTTTTGGTGCCCCCAAAATGTTAGCTATTACTATTACCTCTGTCTGTGCTTGAACCGCCACTTCGAGGATGGGTAGGACGTGAGCAGAGGAGCAGGAGTAGGTTTCGTGGAACAGTGACAAAGTCATAGTGAATTATCCTCGCGAAAAGCTCCACAAACGAATATTTTTGTAACTTAGCTGGCAACTACCGAGCAGCGGCGGGAGGTGGCCATCAGGAAACCAGATTCCACCAGCCTCCCGTCTGCAGCTCCCGCCGCCCGAGATCCCAGAGCCTGTCCCCAGGGGGCGCTGTCGCCCAGCCGCCGCAGCCCGGCCCGGCGCGCGTCCCCGCCACCCGCCCCGCGCGTGCGCGCCGCCCAGGTGAGGAGGCGGCGGCTCGGGCCGCGGCGGGGGCGGGCTCCTCAGCGGGCCCGGCCGGCGGGGTGGAGCCGGAGAGGCCTGGGCGGGGCGGGGCTCTGCGAGACCAAGGCCAGAGGCGGGACCAGCCGCCGCCGTCTCCGTCTCGCTGTCCCGGCCCCCACAGCGCCCGGCAGCCGCGGCGGGAGGAGCGGAAACCGCCGGGTGCGCCCTGCTCGGAGCCGCGCCGGCCGACAGCGCGCCGAGGAGCGGCGGGGCGGCCTCCGTCCGGCCCGGGCCAGAGCGGCGCGCGTCCCCTCCCGGCAGCCCCCCAGCGCGGCCCCGCCCGGCCCCGCCCGAGCTCGTCGCGGGCCCCCAGCCCGGCCCCGGCCCGAGCGCGGCCACCTGAGCCCCTGCGCCGGCGCCATGGCGGAGCAGGAGAGCCTGGAGTTCGGCAAGGCGGACTTCGTGCTGATGGACACCGTCTCCATGCCCGAGTTCATGGCCAACCTCAAGCTCAGGTGAGGGCGGGCGGGGGCGCGAGGCTGCGCTTTCCCGGGAGGGGGCGCCTCGCGGTGCGGCCGGACAGGGTGTGTGAGGGGCGCGCCGAGCACCGGGGATGGAGTGCGGCCGGAGGGCGGTGTCGGGGGTCCGCTGAGCTCGGTGGTGGAGCTTTCCCCAGAGCGGACGCCGCTGGGGTGCGGCCGCTTTGGGGTGCAAGGGGCGTGCCGAGCTCGAGGGCCGCGCTTTCCTTAGGGGGTGTCCCTGGCTGCTGTCCGCACTGGGGGTGAAAGGGGTACGCCGAGCCGGAGGGAGCGCTTGGGCCAGCGCACCAGCCTGCCCTGCGCCAGGTAAGCGATGTGGGCGGGCCGGGTGACCTCATGGAAACAAAAGTAAAGACAAATAACTTCAGAGAGAGTCGTGCTGGCCCCGAAGACCCTAGGAAGACTAGAGGGTTGTTTGGTTGTTTTGGAGAGAGGTTGGCATCTCATCCCGGTTTCACACTTGCTGCTTTTCTTCCGTTCTTCTTCGACTTTTTTTTTTTTTTTTTCCTGGCATGGTTCCATCATATCATTCAGGATGCTTTGGAGTGATCCCTGAGCTGTCTGTTCCGGGACACTGGCTATTTTTTTAGTTCCTCTCTAAACGTAATTAGACACGTTTCCAGACGTCGAAGAGACTGCTGTACTTGCCAGTGCCAAGATAAACTGTCTGAGTTTGACAAGGCGTTCATGGTTTTAGTCTTTTCAAGGAGTTGTGGATGGAGCCCTTGTGTTACTGACATCCTTGAGAATGTAGTCACAACTCAACGACCCAAAATGGGCTTCCAAGATGAATTTGTTTTAGAAAATCCGCTACATGTGATTACTTCATTTTTTTTTTTTTTTTTTTTTTTGAAAGGCAGGGTCTCACTCTGTCTCCCAGGCTGGAGTGCAGTGGCACGATCATAGCTCACTGCAACCAATCCTCTTTCCTCAACCTCCTGAGTAGTTGAGACGGTTACAGGCATGCGCTGCCAGTCCTGGCTAGTTTTTAAAATTTTTTTTGTGGAGATGGTGGGGGGTGTCTCACTGTGTTGCTCAGGATGGTCTTGAACTCCTGGCTTCAAGGGTTCCTCCCACCTCGGCCTCCCAAAGTGCTAGGATTACAGGCGTGAGCCACCACGCCTGGACTTCACTCTTGATAGAGTAATACGTAAACATAGTTTTAAAGTAGTTTGTCTTAAACATTACAGTAAGTGGAGTTTCAAAATAGCTGAGTTGTATGGTGTGTGTGTGTCTGTGTTTTTGTTTCCTTGGAAGCTTTGGCCCTGTTTCTTATAAGATTTATAGCTACACATCACTCCTTAAGCTTATAAAATGAAAATCAAAATCTAAATTTGGGTGCTTAACTAACCCTACGTCTCAATATTAATTACCCCAGTTAATCCTAATTTAGGAATTTTAAAAACTTGTTTAATCTTTGAAATTGCAAACCACATAGTCTTCATCTGCTCTTGGGCAGGTTTAGTTTTGTCCCAGAGCATAGAGCCGGAGCACAGACCTGAGTTCTACACCTGCCTACCACAAACTGGCCTTGAGCTGGTCAAGGTGTCCGAGTTTTCTAATTTATAAAATGATGAGGTCTTTCAGTACTCAAAGTCTGTGATTCTAAATTTTGCAAGTGTAGGCAATTTCAAAGTTGCATAGTATCTTTCCAAATAGAGTGTTGCAAAGTGAAGTAATATAATCAGATCTATTACATACACAGAGATAGGGTCTTGCTCTGCAACCCAGGCTAGAGTGCAGTGGCATCATCATAGCTCACTGCAATCTCAAACTCCTGAGCTCAGGCGATCCTCTTGCCTCAGCCTCCTGAGTAGCTGGGACTGCAGGTACATGCCACCATACCTAGCTAATTTTTTATTTTTTTGTAGAGACAGGGTCTCACTATTGCCCAGGCTGGTCTCCAGCTCTCAGCCTCAAATGTTTTCACTATTGCTCAGGCTGGTCTTGAACTCCTGGCTTCAAGTGATCCTCCTGCCTTAGCCTCCCAAAGTGCTAGGATTATAGGCATGAGCCATGGTGCCTGGCCAGGATGTCACATTTCTGATCAAAGTTTGGACGCCCAATTTTTTGTAGAAATGACCTCAAATATCAATCAAAATTACATACCTCTACATCTGTACCTCTATAACCCATAACCACTACCATAGTGGTTAAGAGATTGTTGAGATTCAAATTCCAGTTCTACTGCTTTCTTGCTGTGGTCCTTAGGCAAGTTACTTAACCTCTCTGCCTCAGTCTTCTTATCTGCAGAATTTGGGGTTGTCCTGAGCATTAAATGAGTTAATATATGTAACCTCAAAGATCAGTACCTGGGAAATTTATATTAGCAGTACTGTTTAAAGTTTTCCCAAGTGCATATAAAGCAGATAAAGGAGTAAGTTATATAGCAATTTTGTAGATTAAGGTAGTTTTAAATTATTTGCATTTATTTTAAATTATTCACTCCCCTCCCCAAAAGAAAGCAGTTATGTGCTTTGAGAAATGCCTTTATAATTTAGTAACTCTCAGCTTATAATCATTTCTGTTTTTCAGAGATTAAATACATTTATTAAGTATATTCTGCATACAAGAAACTATAGTAATAGTTGAATATAAAGTTATTCATCTTAACCTCTATCTCTTACATCCAGTGAATACATGACATTAGCCAAATCTTTTGCAGAGTTTTTAGTATTTGAAATTGAAGGCTTAGAGTCTACCTGGGTTACATTAGTTTGTAGGACTCCTCTGCAGTAGAATTGAAACTTATATGGCTTTTTAAAAAGTAAATTGGGGCCACACATGGTGGTTCATGCCTGTAATCCTAGCACTCTGGGAAACTAAGGTGGAAGGATCGCTTGAGGCCAGGAGTTTGAGACTAGCCTGAGCAAGAGTGAGACCCCATTTCTACAAAAAATAGAAAAATTAGGTGGGCATGGTGGCAGTAGTCCCAGCTACTTGGGTGGCTGAGGTGGGAGGATCACTTGAGCCCAGGAGTTCAAGGTTACAGTGAGCTATGATGAGACCACTGCACTCCAGCCTGGGTGGGTGACAGAGTAAGACCCTGTCTCAAGGGAAAAAACAAAAAAAGTAAATCAGGGGAGGGCACTTTGAATAAATTTTTTTTTAAGACTTTAAATCTCTAAGTATGAATCTCGAGATAGGTCATTAAGGTGAGTCTAACAACTCTTATGTGCATAGAAGAAAATACTGCAATTTAATTCTGCTTTGTGCAGGGCACTCTAGAAGATAACATGGGAGCATCCAAAGAAGTATAGGATGTGCCCCTTACCTCTCAAAGAAGTGACATGTCATTGGAGACAGGGAGAAAGGTGAAAATTTCTATTGATTTAAAGAATAGTTCAGGAAAACAATGTAAGAGTTAAGCCTTATAGAGCTTAGGTGATTATTTGCCAAGTATTTGTACAAATTGTTCTGGAATTCACGAGGGGGGGGGAGGGAGGGAGGGGGAGAGAGAGAGAGAGGGAGATGCCTTAGGCTGACTCAGAAACACCTTGTAAAGGAGGAGAGGAGGAGCTGAGCTGGGTCCCAAAGGATGGGTAGGAGTCATCTAGGTAAACATATGGGTGGAGAGCATTCCAGGTGGATTAAGTGGCTGTGAGTTGAGGTTGGTGGCGTGAAAGCTGGCTCTGCTTGGGTGACAGCGATTAAGCTAAGTTGTCTGGAGGGGAAGGGGTTGATGTTGGGGACTTGTGGGAGGAATCATCACCTCTCACTAGCACAGCTCTTGGCTAATGCCCAGGTTTTTAGGTCCACCTTTACACCCAATCACCATGTCAGTCAGGATCCTGGATGTTCAGCTGTGTGTATAGTATATATTTGTATGTACCCCATCTGTGTGTGTACCTGACAACTCTGAGAATTGGCTGCAATTCTCATTGTACAGATCAGTGATTGTTCATGAGTGACTTGTAAGTTAGAGTGGTTGTTTCCCTGTAACCATGAACACAGTCCCTTACCCTCCTCTCAAGCTGTAAATCCTGACCCAGACAGGAGGCAGTCCTGTCTGATAGTTTGAATTTCATATTATCCGGATGTCTCCCCGGATTATTTTAGTATTTAGCTGTATGAGCTCCTCGGCTCCTGCTGTTGTGTCCCTTAGATATTTTTTTCACTTTGCAGAAGGTGACTAGGAACCCACCATTGCAGATCCAGGTGCTATGATGTGATGTTGAAGTGTTTTTGTGTCCTGGAGTATCAGCAATTGGGCCACACTGGATATATCTTTGTGATTGTATGTAGGTGAAATTGAGCATGTCTGGTCTATTGGTGGATGCGGATGTGTGAGTGAAACTTCCTTGTGTACATGTACCTGATAACTCCTGCCCTGCCCAAGCTGTGGCTCCTGCTGTCACCCCTCTGGAATGTCCTGTCCTCTGCATTCCACCTGGCTCTTTTGCAAGGTCTGCTTTCTTCCTTTATGGTCTGTAACATACAATCAAGCACTTAAGGCTGCAGTTGCTTCAGGGGTCATGTCATCAAAACTTGATTTTAATTTTCTTGACAGCAGCATCTAGCATGATGCTGGGCACATAGTACATTCCTTTGTGACAACATTTTTTGTAGAAGGGAAAAAAGGAATGTTTCAGTTACTTTTTTAAAGCTCTTGCGGCATTGTCCATTTAGAATTACCTTCTTATTTTGCCATTATTCAGGCCTTCTTTTTCCCTCTTGGAGCTAAAACTTGATTTTCGGACATCTGCCACAATTGGTGTAACTTTCCCCTTACTATTGTTATTTTTAAAAACTGATGTAGGCGTGTGCCTGTGGTTGGGGGTCTGGATGGTGCATGAGTAATGGGGTGATGTGTATTAGTGTGAGTTAGTATGTCTGAGAAGAAGCTTCAGTTTTTATTTCTTGCACTTATAATACAATCTGCTAGTAAATTGAGGGCTGCCTTCCTTCCCTCCCAGAAGTCTCTTGCTGGGGAAGATTTGTTCTATTTATTTCTTTTTCCTTTTTGGTGGAGGTGGAGGTGGTGGTGGTGATAAGTCCCTCATTCCATTTTTCAAGGGTCTGTGCCCAGGAGTGAGAGTCCTGTACAAGTACCACCTCCTTTGTGGTCTGGGATGGTTCCTGCTGACAACCTTATTGACCACTTGGAGCCCTGGCCACGGCATCTCCGCCATGTTCTCCTTTCTCTGTAGCCACTTCCTTTTTGGACCTCAAGCACTTTGGTTCCTTTTCTCCTCGCATGGGTCATTCCTTGAGTTCTTCTAGCATTAACATCAGCTTTGCACCCTCTCTCTAACTGAGAGTCCTGCCAGGGCAAGCCACGTGGAACATCTGGTCCTCTCTGTGGTTCTTGCTCTTCACTGAGCAATGCACTGGAAAGGAAGAACGCAGGCTGCTGCTCTGGAGCGGACTCCGGCTGAGGACAGTGTCCCTGAGAGATGTGCTTTCCATTTCACAGAATGATGAAATATACGTTAGGCTTCCAGAGGTCCAGGTTCTTTATTTGTTATTGGTTCCTGTGTTGAGAATAAAGCATCTGCTCAGCCTTATATGTTGGCTTTTTGGAAATTTCATTTTTCCTCCCCTCTTTTCTTACTATTTTCTGTCTTCCATAAAGGCAGTCATCTGAAGCACCACAAATGCCAAAGCTCCATGCAACTCCTCATTTTTAACCTAACACAGCATGGCTTTTATACCTTTCTTAAACTAAGGTTTCTCAACTTTAGCACTGTTGACATTTTAATCTGGATAATGCTTTGTTGTGGAGGTCATCCTGTGCATTGTGGGATGTTTAGCAGCATCTCTGGCCTCTACCCACTAGATGTCAATAGCACCACTTCCCTCTCATTGATGACAATCAAAAATGTCTCTAGACGTTGCCACATGCCCCTGGGGTGTGTGTGTGTGTGTGTGTGTGTGTGTGTAGAATTGCCCCCAGTTGAGAACCACTGGCCTGGATTGTTCTCACTCCCTGGAATATCCTCCTTCCCTCATCTTTGCCCTCATTCCCTGCCTGTCACACTCTTACTCATCCATCAAACCAGTTTTGAGAAGTCTTTCCCAATGCTCCAAAACAGGTTTAACTATACTCTCATCTGTGCCCCCAGGATACATGGACACTTGGTCGTTAACTGTTAGAGAATTTATCGTGTTATATTGTCATCTGCATGCCTGCTTCCTCATCAACCTGTGAAATCCTCAAAGACAGATAGCCTGTCCAGGTTTTCTGGTGCTTTGAAACTTATTATGGTTGGGGGTAGCCATCTTTAAGAAAAAGAATATAAATTATGAATGCAGAACGAGATACAGGGCTTTGGAAGGGGAAGGTGCAAGTGAGTAGCTGTGAAGCAAACATACCTCTGGTCCTTTTGTGTTTTCTATCATGCTACAGAATTTGGCACCTCTGTGCTCACTATATATCTTAAAATGAGTAAGAAGTCCAATGTTGGCTGATCATTCTTCAACCAGTGGAATTCTTAATTTTTTTTAAAAAAAAGCATACAATTTTCTCAAAACGTTATGCACATTTTAATACAACTTGATCATGGGAGAGCTAGTTATGGAATTAGTAGAAAGACAGTGAACAGGCACACATACACTCACCACACCGCTTCTGTATTCTTTCTCTGTGGCTATTTGGTCATTTGGAAAATTTGGTGGGACTAAGGGTTTCTGTTGCTTGCCAGGGGAAAAAAAAAAAAATCAAAGATACCCTGGGTGGTCTTCAAGCAAATGTAAACCTGCAATTGGTTCAGAGCTCTAGTTAGAAATAGCTCTAGTTAGATTTATAGGAGAGGTGAATGGCACACTAAATCTTTTTGGCTTCCATGTGAAATTCTTTGGCAACCTCTTTTGGAGGCCTTCGGAATAGGACAGTTTGCTCTGTGCCTGTTTTGCACATTGGCTTCATATTGGGACAAAAATGGGAATTTGGGTTTTGGAGCTGCCATTTGGAGTGAATCACCCTACCGCCTTGTTTCCTTTCCTACTCTGTGACAGTTTTCCAAGACTATTTTTATTCAGGGTCATTTCTTGACCCTGGAGACTTCTGCTGAATTTAGTTCCCAAATAGAGCCAGATGTGGGTGGAATCAAGCACTTAGAAGCTGCTACTTGTTCATTTCATTACAGGTTCTGAAGGGTCTACTTCTACATTAAAGAGATATATCTTGACTTTTTGCTTAACTTTGGGATAAAGATGGTGAATCTGGGTAAAGATAGAAATGTGCTTATTTAATGATCAGTGCGTAAGCTATCTTCATTGTGAATTATCCTTATAGAGAGCTGTTCATTGACATTCTCACCTAAGTCTGAGCCAGCTCATAAAAATGAACCCTATCTCAAGGAGTGGCCCAATTTTATGACTCTCTAGTATCCATTGCAGTGCTGCCACTGGGACAGGATTGGGTCATTGCATCATTGCCCAACCACTGCCTAGTGGGGAATTTTACTGTAAACGGTGGCTCAGCCCCACTGGGTAGATTACCTGTTGCTGAGCCTCACTGACATGGCCTATAAAAATATCAACTATATTCATAAATGGGGTCAGAAGGAGCAGCATTTTAAAATACACATTGGAAGCCTCTCCTTTATTGTTTATTGCATCCCTTGATTGAGGTGACAGTTTTATTTCCTGTGGGAAGCAGGCTTTTTTCCATTCAGCTGCTATATAATTACTGGTTAGGTCTCTTGAATAGCACAATGTTTCCCAAACTTCAGTATTGGGCATTTATGGGAAGGAGAGAAGGGAAAGCATGTTTGTAACAGGGAAGAATAGAAAGAGCACAGGCTTTGAGACCTGACGGACCAAATTCAGATCTCAGCTTTACTTTTGCTCTTATTAGCATTATGATTTAAGCTTCCCTAAGCCTCATTTCCTTATATGTAAAATGATACTTTTCAGGGTTATTGGGATGAAATCACATGTGTAGAATGTGCCTGGTTAGTAATTCCTGCACAACTAATGTTAACTGTCTCCCTGAACCCTTCCCAAATGGCTTTACCCCCCTGCCCTGACCCTGTAACTGCTGGAGAGCTGGCTATTTTCATGTCTTCCTTCCTCGTGAAGACAAATTCATTTGTTTTGGTTTTGTTTGGGTGGGCCAAGATGAAAAAGGTTCTAGAAAGGATTTGAGTTGCCTGGTAGAGAGAGCAAGAGCATTGGAGATAGGCAGATCTGGACCTTAATCTCATTTCTGACCATTCGCCACCATCTATGTGGCCTTGGACTAGTTACTTAGCTTCCCGGAGCCTTGGTTTCTTCATCTGTAGAGATGATGTATTATTGTGAAATTAAATTAATCTGTAAAACATTTAGGGTGGTGGTTGAAGCATAGTAGATACTCAGTGGGTACCCCTCTGTTTCTGCTCCATCCCCTGGCCCAGCCCTGTGGACGAAAGTGCCCATGCTACTCCCAATTCGCTTTATAACTATCACCCTTAACATACAATCACATTCCCTCCAGGGGTGCCACTATTTAATTTTTGAAAATTGTTTTAAACTCTTTGGAAAAGGAGATCTGCTATTCATATTTAAAGCTTCCAGAATATTTTATTCTGCATGTCACTGTTCTCTGCTTTCATGAAGGTTGGTGACACTGTCTTTTCTTTTTAAAATTTGTAACTCATTTCCTTATTTAACTATAGACCCTATATGTTTTTCATATAGTCTCCTGGTGTTAAAGCTAGAAACTACTCGAATTCTTACTGTGTTCTTAGCACTGAGTTGAGTGCTTTGGTGGCAGTTACTTTTTAAACAGTTACTCTTTGAGGGATAGCTTAACTGGGATTCAAAGGTACCTTAATAAATGGACCAATGTAAAGTGAAATACGATTGAGCCCAAATGAATAGTGCGGACAATCTATTTTTGTTTTAAGGGCTTCCTACAGAGAATAATCAACATAACCATATTTTTAAAAAAGAGAACTGGTGACAATATAATTAAGAGCTGTATATATGTATGTACTAGAGTTCTGCAGGAATTCAGAAAAAGAAAAAGATGGGATTGGTAGGTAAAAAATGCTCTGTGGAAGAGGTGGGATGTGAGCAGACCCTTGCTGAAGTAAAGATAGTCTCGTCTGGAAACAGCCCTTTCTCCCTGCCTATGGCCTGAGCCACCCTGGCCCTCTTTCCTTCTCTCTCCACTCACTCTCACCATGAGTGGCCATGCTGCTAGCCAGCTTCCATTGCTCAAAAATATTTTCCCCCACATTGCCTGCACTGTTTTCCATTCCTGTCTTCTGCTGCCCCAAATTCTCACAACTAGAGATTGAGTTAGGTTATTAAGAATCCCCTTAGAAAGTCAAATACTTCTAATGCACCACAGGCACACTGGTGTAAATTTGCTCCGTCTGGTTAATTTCTTTCTCATGCCTCCATGAGATCGGTTAAAATGAAGGCCTGAGAATTTCATTTTTGAGAAATAAATCTGTAGCATGTTACTCTTCAGGGATAAGGCAGACGTGGGGAGGGCCTGGTGACAGACAGGAGAGGGTGCCCAGAGAAAACTTGGTTCAGTTGAAAAATTTGTCTGTGGCTTATCTTTGGGCCTAGAAGAGGAAGAGGAAAAGGAATTTTTTTTTCTTCCTTAATTTTATGCCCAATTACAGAATTTTTAAGGCTTAGCACCCAGACTGTGTGTTGAATACTGTGGTCATGACATTGTGGGTTAAAGAGACATTAGTAAGGAGCTGGGTGTGGTGGCAAGTGCCTAGTGGTCTCACCTACTCAGGAGGCTGAGGCAGGAGGATCACTTGAGCCCAGGAGTTTGAGGTTGCTGTGAGCTGTGAGGACACTGCTGCACCCCAGCCTGGGCAACAGAGCAGGACTCCATCTCTTGAAAAAAATAAAAAATGAAAAAAAAAAAAAAAAAAAAACTACTGCTGATATGCTTCAAAGAAAGATAGAAAATCACCAGGCACCTGAAAGCCATGGGTTTGGGCCATAGGTGAGTGAGTGCTTACTGCACTGAAGGTAGTGATGGGGTGTTCTGTGGTACAGGAAAAGTGCAAACTTAGGAAACATGTAGGAAATGATGGAACTGCGTATCCAAGACTGTGTCTAAAATATGAAGAAACCGAGTGCGGTAGCACGCACCTGTAGTCCCAGCTACTTGGGAGGCTGAGGTGGGAAGATCGCTTGAGCCCAGGAGTTCAAGTCTACAGTAAGCTATTATCGCACCTGTGAATAGCCACTGCACCACAGCCTGGGTGACGTAGCAAGCCCCATCTCTAAAAACAGTAAAAAAAAGAAAGACTGTAGTGAGCCAGCCTATGAATCTAGTCATGGCTTTCAGCATTTCTTGGTGAAATAGAATGGTCTGTTTTTGGAAAGTAGATCATTTTAAGAGAAGGTTCCAATAAGTGACTTCAGTTGCTGGAGAAGGCAATCAAGAATATCAGCTAGTTCCTCCTTGATACTTTGCCCACCTTCCAGTCTCCTCGTTGTCCTAATCTCACCCCTGAAGATGTCCCGATTTATATTCCAGACACAGCTGCTCATGTGGGACTGGTTACCGTTACGAGTGAACAGGACCGCCTTCGTTTTCCCCACCTTTCTGCTCCTTGATGTACAATATAGAAATGGATTTCACTTTAACGAGATAAAAGCATTAATTCTAGTAAAGCTATTTTTCTTTAATAAAAAGATTATTTACTGCTGAATATACCTTTTCCCAAAGAGCCATAGGCCAGTTCAGGGGTCTAAAAAAACCTTCTGGAATAGGTCAAAAACATACCAAGGAGCAAACACAGCTTTCCTTTAATTCCTCCTCTCCGTATATCTCCCACAGTTATATTACTAAGTCTTGGGGGGGAAAAAACAAATTATCACTTACTGTGTATGTACAATGTTCACATAAGCTATAGAAGCAAATGAATTAGTCACCAAAAAAAATGGCTTCATCTAAAACAATGAAGCAAACACCAAGAGAAACTCAAACAATTTTTTTTTGCCTCTGACCACAAAGTCAGCTTTGAGTAACTTGTACAATAGAAGATCATCTGTAGTGAAAACGGGTGATCCCAAATGGTTCTATCTCAGACCACTGCTTTGTATTCACTATAAAGTCAAGAAAAATTTTATAGTCAATTAAAAAAAAGACAAATCCAATGGAAAAAAAAAAAGCCTTACATTTATTTCAGATAAACTCTATCATTCATCATGTTTCAGCTTTGGCTTTTATAGATATTTCGGTCATTTTAAGTTTATTACAAGAATAGTCTTTGATAATGAGGTTGAGTTAACCTGATTCTGCCGTCATATCCTATATTCCTTATGATTAAGTTGAAAACCTTAAAAAAATTCAAAATGAAAAACCTCTAGACTAGTGTAAATGTTAGCAAGTATAACTATGAGGAGTTGTTTATTACCTTCAACCTGTCTTATCAGTTTGTGTCCTACCTCCAGTCTCAAAGCCCTGAGGGCAAGTCAAAGTCTTATCTCCAAGGCTTATTTCTGGGCCTTAAGGACAAAATGTTTTCACCTCTATCAATTAATGAATAAAATGAATACATAGTATGTCTGTGTCTTTAATTCCTGGGCTGAGCTATACATTTATCATATTTTGTGTATATTTTTTAGGTATTTATATTATCTGATTTTTCTGTTGTAGTTGCAGTCTTTGTGAAGGTGGGAAAATGAAAGTACCATTACTCTTGGAAAGAAATGTATTTTGGGTCTTTGTGAAATGGTGGACTTCCCATTTTTCTTTTAAAAAATGTATAGAACTCAGACATATGAAGCCTAATACCATACAACAAACGTGGGGGGGACACACAAGGGCACTGTAATCCTGAGCAGTCTTCAGCTGCTGCTTACCTTAGAAAGCTACCCACATTTTTACCACACTACCAAATTTTTCACAGCATTGTGATGCTTCTATATAGCCTGTATCATCTGTTGAGTGTCCGTAAGGGACGTGCTTTTTTTTTTTTTTTTTTTTTTTGAGACAGAGTCTCACTCTCTTGCCTGGGGCGAGTGCCCTGTCGTCAGCCTAGCTCACAGCAACCTCAAACTCCTGGGCTGGAGCAATCCTACTGTCTCAGCCTCCCGAGTAGCTGGGACTACAGGCATGCGCCACCATGCCCGGCTAATTTTTTCTGTATATATTTTTAGCTGTCCAAATAATTTCTTTCTATTTTTTTGGTAGAGACAGGGTCTCGCTCTTGCTCAGGCTGATCTTGAACTCCTGAGCTCAGAACAATCCACCCGCCTCGGCCTCCCAGAGTGCTAGGATTACAGGTGTGAGCCACCGCGCCCGGCCAGGGACATGCTTTTATACAGTGAATCCAATGGCAAAGTTCATTTAGATCAGTGCTTTTTTAAAATCTGCATTCTGTGGTGTCCTGGGCCATGGAGGTGCCTGAGGAGCAGTCTTAGATTCCAGGTAGGGGTGGAGTAGGCTTCAGGCCTGCTGTACTCTACTGCTTTCAACAGGGCAGCTCTGCTTCCACATACTAGGGTTACAAGGAATTTTTCATTTGGGAAAAAATGCTATCACATTGAAAAAACATCTTGCAAACTACTGTTCTAGATTATCATTTTCCACAGGGCTTTTATTCTTGCAAACTACCAAAAAAAAAAAAAAAAAGAAAGAAAAGAAAAGATAAAAGAAATATTTGCAGCCAAAATTCCTTTAAAAGTAGCAGTGTGATATAAAATAATGAGCAAAGGAAGTATTTCAGTTATCAGTAGACATGTATGGTATAGCTGTAAACATGGCTGTTCTGTCATATATACTGTACAACTTAAAACAATACACTTTTGTTCTCTGAGTCTCTATGGCCCAGTCTTAAAATGGGACTGACTCCTACATTACAAGGTTATTACATCAAATGAGATAATAGGTAGGTGGTTTATCGTTCTTAACACATAGAGGGCACTCAGATGTTCATGCTTTCTCACTTTTGCTTCCTTAAGCAGAATATAAAGAATGTGATTTAATTTTTTTCTTAATGACTCAGATCATCCTAACCATAGTTATAAACAGCTGTTTTCATGTCCTTGGTATTTACTGAGATTTGTGTAATGTTTTGTTCCACACCAAATCGATCTAAATAATTTAGCTTTTTAGAATATATGGTAAAGTTTCTGTAGTTCCTTTCAGTGTGCCTCCCTGTGAATTCCCTCTCCCCTCTTAATTTACAAATCCAATCTGCTCTGGGTTGTGGCAGTCCGCTGAGCACACTGAATTCTGTCAGTGTTTAGAGAAGGAGTTAATATGTCTTAGTGAAGACTGAGGAGTTGTCAATCATAGGGCATGAGTTTTAAGATGTCTGTTTTTTATCTTTTCTGCTGAGAGGTATTTTTTGATTACTTTGGCATGTTTGGCTGGGAAGGCAGATAGGTCAAGGCTGAGTTCCAACCAGGTAAGGTGCTACTCTAAAACTTATTGCTACTCTTGGTATTTGAATTATTTGTGTGGTTCAACAAACCAAAGCATGATGAGTGGATTTTTCCACACTGTGTGCATTTATGATTTCTTGTTGATTTGTGGAAGGCAGCTGCTTTTAGCAGAATCTGTGACTGTTTGCATCTCTACGTCTTAGGTTCCTATTTTATCTGAAAACCATTCTGAAAAGAAACCTCTTCTTTAACTTCTTAATTTATGCTAGCCTGGTGGTTCCCAAATCTAGCTTTGTATCACAATTACCCAGCTTTTGTTAATAAAATATACAGATTCCCTAGTTTCCACCTCCTGGGCATCCTGATTTATTAAGCCTCATTAATGCCCAGGTGATTGTCATGTGCAGCCAGGCTGGGAGCTGCTATCCTAGGCTAATGTTTTCACTCCACAGTTGTGTTCTGTTGAAACCAAATGGAGTGTGACTGTACTGAGCTGACATATTAACAAATGTAGCATAACTTATCCAAATAATCAGTGTTCTTAGTTCTGTTATGGCTATTAAATCAATTTAATTATTTGATAGTCACATTTTCTTCTTTATCCTTACAACGAGTTTTTGGTTCTTTCACCCTACTGTTATGGTTGTCCACTTCTAGCATACTTTATATATGTTTTTCTGTGCCCAGATTCTCCATACAAAATCATATAATTCTACCATCCTTGTTACTACATTGATGTATTTCCTTTATACTCCTTTATATACATATATAAATGTATATATTTTTAAATGGACTCTTCCCACTTATACAACTTATAGTCTTATAAGCTGTTTTCTCATATAACATAGTATCTTAAATGTTTTTCCATGTCATTAAGTTACCTTTGAAAGTATGATGGCAACCACATCTTCTTCTTTTCTGGGTATGCAGGAGCAACCCAGACATAGTTCCTGCTCTCATGGAGCTGACAAACCAGCAGGAGGGACATACTAAACTGACAAACAAACAAGAGGATATTCTACAAATAGTAATAAGTGCTATGAAGGGAAAGAGCATGGTTCCCGCATAGGGGAAATGGAAGTGGTATATATGTGCGTGTGTGTGAACATGCCACAAAGAAGGCATCTAACGGGGAAGTTGACTTTAAGTGAGATCAGAAGGATGAGGAGAGTGTGTGTGCACGCACACGTGCACACCCATGTGGCAGGTGTGAGGTGGGACAATCAGGTAGGGAAGGGTCCAGGCCAGACAAAATGAATCACATGTACAAAGCAAAGTGAGAAGAGATTTTTAGACGGACGGACTCCTGGTGTGTTTCAGAAACTGAAAGGCATTCTGTGAGGCTGGTGTCTCTGGGCGGAGTGTAGCAGGCAAAGTGGGGACAGGTGACAATGCAGAGCTAGTCAGGGACCAGTTTTGTCAAAGGGCCTTGAGACCTAAAGTCCATTAGGTACATTGGGAAGCAATTGAAGGGCTTTACATGCCTTGCAGTCACATCAAGGTGACAGCATACTTTTAAATATCTAGGCTTCCTTTAATTTAGCTCCCAGAGTCCCTTAGGTCTGATAGCTGTTGTGAATGTTAGTTTTTTTGTCAAGTTGGTGAATTGAGTGCAGATTTGACAATTACTTTCTACGTATTTCTTTTTTTTTTTTTTTTTTTGAGACAGAGTCTCGCTTTGTTGCCCGGGCTAGAGTGAGTGCCGTGGCGTCAGCCTAGCTCACAGCAACCTCAAACTCCTAGGCTCAAGCAATCCTTCTGCCTCAGCCTCCCAAGTAGCTGGGACTACAGGCATGCGCCACCATGCCCGGCTAATTTTTTCTCTCTCTCTATATTTTTAGTTGTCCAGATCATTTCTTTCTATTTTTTAGTAGAGACGGGGTCTCACTCTTGCTCAGGCTGGTCTCGAACTCCTGACCTTGAGCGATCCACCCGCCTCGGCCTCCCAGAGTGCTAGGATTACAGGCGTGAGCCACCGTGCCCAGCCATATTTCCTTTACTAATAGTAAATGCAAATATAGTCCTGACTTGATCGCTGTAGTATAACAGCTGTTTCTTGGAGTAGGTAGCCCAAGGGCAGTGTTTTGTTGATTTGAAATAAGTGAATCTTGATAATGACTAATAGGCTATAACTGATTTAGGGGGATTTACTTTTCTGGATTTTATGTTTCAAGCAAGAGAGGAATTCTGAGCCATAAATTCCCTGATGAAGTCTTTAAGTTGTAGAATTTTAATGCCAAGAGGGAACCTTGAGGTTTCTCACCATTACATAGATGCATGATGTTAGAAACACAGACAGTATGTGATTTGTCCAGGACTGTTCACTAGTATAGTGGCACAGTTATTACTGGGGCAAAAATCTGTCTCCTAGCTCTGTATTTATTTTTCTATTTTTTCTCTCTTCATAGCTCTGTTGCTTTGCAATCAAGTAGCAACTCTTCAACTTCCTCGATTATTCCCTACTTAAAACAAACTAATTTTAAAAGATCTGAGCAGGTTGAAACAACAGAAAAGCTAACAATGTAAGTAATAAGTAAACCTCTTGTCATCTACTGGAGGGCAACAATTTAACATTACAAACACAAAATAACATTGTGTTTTTAAACTTACAGGGTAGAAAGATGAGGGTTTTAGCAGTCTGTGTTCTGTGTCAACATTGACCTGGGCTCTATCAGAGGAAATACAAAGACTTGAAGTTCTACTCTGGCTCATCTCACACCTCTCCTGTGTAGTTCCCCACATCACTCTCTCTCAGAATGCTGTTGGCTGCAGCTAAAAAGAAAACGTGACCAAACTGGCTTAAACAGAAAGGAAGCATGTTATGTCACACAACAAGAAGTCTGGTAATAAGAGAGGCACTGGCCAGTCCATGAAGGCTCTGCCTCCACTTGTCTGTGGCTCCCATGGCCATGTCCTTCTAGTTGTGCTGGTTTCATCCTCAGGCTGGTGGAAGGTAGTTGCAGCAGTTCTGTGCATCTCCTACAGGCAGAGTGACCTGCAGAGGAAGGAGAGGCAGCTGCCTGCTTGTCCTGTGCCCCTGTCTCAGGAAGCCCCTCAGAAGACTTCCTTATGTGTTTCATTTGGTCACATGACCAGTACCGATGTGGTTATCATGCTTGATTTAGAATAGTCAGGAGCTGAGGATAGGGTTCACTTTTCCTGAAGCACATGGCAATATGGAAGGGAGCAGATACCTGAACAAAGGTTCTTTTAGGAAGGAAGGAATTTTAGGGACAGAATGGGATGTTGGATAGGAAAACAAAAGTGCCAACTCTATACACTTTTACAAGCTGTGTAGACAGAATGGAGTTCATTCAGAAAAGATTGAGGGCACTTGAAACTATGTGATTTAAGGAATGACTGAAGGAACAAGCCAGGACATGATAACTGACCTCAAATGCTTGAGTATGAATTGATTGTGTTTATTCTGGGAGATCCCAAAGACAGAGTTCATGCCAGTGGGTAAAAGTGAGGAGAGGTAGGTTTGTTTCTGTGCTCCTCCTCCTATTCTCTTCCTCCTGAAGAATTTGGTCCTAAAGCCACTGGGTTGGGGCAGAGCAAGGTAGGTATCTATGCCAGGGAATGGGGAGCCACAGGGGCCCAGAACAGGGTTTGGAGCCCAACTTGAATAAAGAGGGGGCCCATGCAAGAGGCCCTGAGTATGGAGAACAGAGCAGACATCAGATGGGTTCCCAAAGGAGATAGTGAGTTTCTGGTCATGGGAATTTATCAAAACAGAAGTTGAGGGTTCATTCACTGAGGCTCTTATAAAGGAATCTTGTACATCTGGAAGATTGGTCTGCATGGCCTCTAAAGTCCTAAATTCTAAGATTCCGGGTGTCTATATGCATATTTTAAAGTAATAGTTGAATTTATTAAATGATGTTATACCTTCAGTTGTTACAAATCAAGGGAAATTGACCTCTCATACCAATCAACAGGTACTACTTAATGCTTTTGCTAGAGACTGTGTATACTAAGAGCTGTATATATAACTCATTCCAAGAAGTTAAGTGATGTAATTGGAGAGAAATGACACCAAAGATATGTGACCCCTGAAAAGTAGCATATAGTAAATGCCAGATGATTAGTACCACTATTTTACAGTTCACATGAGGAGGAAATTTCTGTGAGCTTTGTGGTGGTTAAGGAAGGCCATTATAGAGGTATGGGATTGAGCTGAATGTTGGAGCAAGGATAAGACTTAGGTATGCATGAAGTAAGAATGGCGGGGGAGAACATTCCATGCAGAGGTGCTTTTGTGAATGGGTATGATGTGTTTAGGGATGATGAGAAGACTTATCTGACAGGTTTGGAGGGTTCACATAGAATAGCTCTCCCTTAAATTCAGTGTAGTTGGGAAAACAGGACTAGCTTCCTAAAAGGTAAAATGGGAAGAAAACAAATTATTGGGGCAGATACCAGGCATCAGGCACAGTGTTAGGTGGTTTTCATTCATTCATTCATTCATCTCTTTTAATCTATTAGTCTTATAAGATAGGTGTTATGCAGATGTGAAACAGGTGTTCAGAGAGAGAGAAATGGCTTTCTCGAAGTCACATAGCTAATTAAGAAACAGTTTATATTTGAAACCAGATTGGCATGACTTCAAGGCCAGTAACCCCACTGCTTCCCACACATGGAAAGAATAGAGAACAATGATACAGATTTGGAAGTGATGACTGTATGTGTAGAATGTTGGAAAAAGGAGAATGTTTCTCAACATTTCTTCTCATGCTGAGATTGAGGTGCTCATAGAGCCTGGCTATGAAATCTAAATGATCAAAAATGAACATTATAAAGTGTGAGAAAAAGGCCAAGGACTGAACCTTGAGAGACATCTATATTTAAGGGACAGTCAGAATAATAAGGACCCTAAGAGGAGCCTGAAGAGGAGTTTCCAGGGAGGTCGGAAAAAAACGGGAGAGTGTGTATCACAAAGCCAAGAGAAGAGAAAGTGCTCAGCAAAATTGAGCAAAGGTCAAAGAAGATAAGGACGAAGAGGTGTCCATGGATATAGCATCAAGGAGGGCATTGGTGACTGTAATGAGAGTGGTTTTGGTTGAGGGGGTAGAGGTGGAAAACAGTTTGCAGTGGGTTGAACAGTAGGTGGTATAAGGCTTTCAAGAAATTTTTCGTGAAGGAAAGGAGAGAAGGCCATAGCTACAGAAGATCGTAGATGGATTTTTGTTTTTCTGCTATTTTTTAAGCCTTGAGAGTTGAGCATGAATAAATAATGATGGGACAGAGGCAGGAGAGAGAGAGAGAAGTTTGAGAGAAGAGAGAGTCTAACGCAAAGGGTGAGATCCCTGAGTGAGATGTGAAGCACCTGAATCCAGAGCAGCAGGGATGAGTAGGAGGATGAAGGCTCTTATGCACATTGCCTAATTGTCTGTATTGCTCCCATAAGAAGTCTTTGTGTGCTGGGGCAGGGTAGTTTTACTGAGCACAGTATAGTTGCTGCGTGGTCTACACCATTTCCAAAAAACGTCATCCAAGAACAGCACCTGCATGCACATTCTGAATGATGGCAACTAAGATATATTCTGTTGAAAGCTGCTTAGTTTGGTACTGTCTTTATAATGCTGTCTGTTTTGAAATGTCTTCCTTATCAATGAGAGTAAAAGGAGAACAAGGGAATGAGAATGAATGCACTCTCAGCCAGTGAAAGCTAGTCCTGCAGACTACCATGGCATGGGTCAGTGGGTGTCAGAGGCTGCCACAGACAGCCTCATCCAAAGAACTCTATGCCACACTTCTCAGTGCCGAGTATGTTTGCAACATGCGTTGTTCACTGTCAGGGCCTCTTTTTCTGCCATTTATTTTAGTTTCTGAAGACCTATTTTGATCTGTAATAGTTGACAAAGATGTTTTAAGTGAGGGAATGGTATGAGGCATGCAAAAAAATAATAATAATAATACTAGACCAGCAGTGTAGAAATAAAGGAAAAATATTATGTTAGATGTTAAAAATGCAATAAAGAGTAGGAGCCAGAACCTGAGAAGAACACAAATTTCCATCAGCAGTAGTATGGAAAAATAAATTGTGGTATTCATACAAGAGAATGCAAGATAACAACAAAAGTGAATGAACTACAGCTACATGCATCAGCATGAATTAATCTTACAATCATAACATTGAGCAAAAGAAGCCAGACACAAAACAATTCCTACTCTATGCTTCCATTTATGCAGAATTCAAAACCAAGCAACACTAATCTATGGTGTTAAACGTCAGGATAATGGTTGTTTTTGGAGAGATGAGAAAGAGCAGCGTGATTAGGAGGAGGCTACAGGAGGGCTTCTGGGGGTGCTGGTAGCGGTCCTGTTGACACAGATAGTGGTTACAGGCCCTCATGACTTGTGCATTTTTATGTATGTATATTATACTTCAATAAAAATGTGTTTTAAAAAAAAGACAATGAAGAGTCCTCAAGGAAATGGTTGAGGAAACGTATAAAAATCAGCAAGTAATTAAGGTTTGCTAGAACTCCTTTGACCTTGTACATGGCATCATAAACCTCATTGCAGCCAATGAGGATTAACGAACAGTTTCATGGAGGTTAGCTGAAGGTATGTCATGACTTCAGTGTATTTGCAGAGACTGGAAGGGCAACTACCAACATAGGGTGTGTGTGTGTGTGGGTGTGTGTGTGTGTGAGAGAGAGAGAGAGAGAGAGAGAGAGAGAGAGAGAGAGGATATACTCACACAGGCATACATATTTGTATATCATACACTGGCATCTCCATAGGGACCACAGTAAACTACTCCATACAGTGTGCAGGTTCAGCCAGTGCAGTTATTCCAGGAAACTCTTACTTCCAATTCATGTATTCTATAGCTATAGTTAAGGACTTTATTGTGCCTATTCAGCTTTTACCTTGTGTTTACTGCTTCTCCTCCACTCATGTTCTAATTTCATTTTGAGTCTGAGATGCCTTTCAAGAATTGCACATTTATGGGATGTTTCTACTCCCAGGATATGTTTAACTGGCTCAGTTGGTCCGTGTTTACGGAGTACAACCTGATTCTCATATGAGTTTGTCAAATAAAATAAAATCTGTCACCACTAGAGTATATAGTGTATCCCAAAGTGAAGCAAGAATTATTTTTAAATTATTTGTTGTTTGCACTTGGCTTCATCAGTGATTTCCTCCTTTATCCCAGAAAAAACTGAAGTTGATTTCTTTAAATGTGCAAACTTCTCACATTCAGGTTTATTTCAGGTGGAACTTTTGCTTTTCTTGGAGGAAGGTGACTCACTTGTGAGGAATTTTGAATGGCTAAGTAAGGAAGAGATCTGTTTTTCAGAGTTTCATAAATTTTTACTAGTCTCTACTCTGCCAAGATCCATTTTTATTCCTTCATAACTCCTTATGAGTTAGATCTCCATGATGATTCTGATTAATAAACTAAAATTTCCATGGGTTACCTATTGCTTATGTTTGGAATGAATATAAAGGAAACTCTCCATGAAGGAAAAGGAGATTTTGTTTTTCTTTAGTTTGGACTGATTGCAGTATGCCGATGTTGTTGACATTACTAGTAAAAATAGTATTTGGCTTTTTTTCTGTTTTGGGGAAACTAGGATAATTTTTGCCTATATTTGAAATCAGTAGCCATGAAAGGTGACTTTCAAGCTTGTGCCTTAGAAAGACATTTTTTAAAAAAGGTTGGGGGAAGATTCTAATAGGTAAGTTAAAAACTTGCATACTTTAAACATGAGATAGTGTTGTGAACTCGAAGCAGATAACATGCTTCATAATGTTGAACTTATTATTTGTTTCAATAACTTATTGGGTAAATTTGCCATCTTGCATATATTGATTCTAGAGCATTGGTTCAATTGTGTGAAAAAAAAAATCCATAACCTGTTAATCCATCGTGTACTTTTTTTGTTTTTGAGCCAAATCATTCATTTACACATTTAGCACATTTAATTATCCATCAGCTATATGCTAAATTTTAGAGATACAAAGAAATGAATAGAATATCCTGTCCTTGCTCCTGTGTAATCCTGGTCTAGAGGGAAAGACAGACATGGAAATAATTACATCAGTGTGATCCATGCCATGGTAGAGACATGGATGGCATGCTAGAGGAACTCAGAGGAGGATCATCTAACTATTTCTGGGAAGTAAAAGGAAGCTTCCCAGAGGAGATATTTGAACTGAAGGATGAGTGGGAAGTTGATAGGTGGTGTAGAATAAGTTCGTGAAGTCCCATGCTAAAGATTTTTTATTTTATTGTGTGGTGATGGGGAGCCATTGAAGGATTTTAATTAGGAAAATGACTTAATCAGATTTACATTTTAAAAAAGACTGGTATTAATGAGGAGAGAATGTGATCACATGGCTGAAGCTGGAAGTAGAGACCATTTAGGAAATTATTGGAAGAGTCCAGGTGAGATTAGTGAGGAAGTGGGACAAGAGACAGACGGAGGCATGGTTTTGGTAGGTGTCGAGGAGGCAGAATTGATCGGCCTTGGTATTTCATTGGATATTGATGGAGCAAGAATCTAGTCTGGCTCACCTGGTTATTCAAAGTAGGAATTTGGGGATGGTTGTGCTGTTTACAAAGACTAGACATCTAAGAGGAAAGGGTGTATCAATTTCTACCCCCATTACCAGGAGTTTGAGTTGGAGGTTACCGTAACATGTTTGTGAGTTGTTCCATGGAACTGTCTAGTAGCCAGCTGGAAGTACTGTAGCGTACAGTTATGAAGCTTAGTACTGTGGTGTGTACTAGGGACATAGGTCTCAGAGTCATCTGCACATGATGACATTTGATGCTTCTGAGGTGTGTGAGATTACCCGTTGGAGAATATGTAGAGTGAGAAGTGAAGGCAACTACCACCTTTCAAAAAAAGAGTTTTGGCCCTTTGATTTGATTTGTTTCTCAAAAATGTTTTCATTTTTTCTCTTAATATATAAGGGAAATGCATGATCCTTGTATAAAACTTGGAAAGTATAGAAATGTATAAAGACAGTACGATTCACCCATACATAATTCAATTCTTATTCCCCAAGAAAATCACTGTTAACAGTGATTTGGAATATTTGGAATATTTCCTTCCAGACTTTTTCCTATGCATGCATTTTCCACATAATTGAGATGACACTATATAGATAATTTTACACCATATTTTTTTCCATTTAACATTAGTTCAGGCATAGTATCATCTTATTATAAATAAAATTACATTTAATGTTTCTGTGCAAGGATTATTTCTCTTTTCCTTATTTAAGATCACAATGCTTTCTTAGTATGGATTTCTAGAGGTAGAATAACTTGGTTAAAAAGCATAAACAAATATAAAACTTTACATTTTATCAATTGTTTTTGAAAGTGGGTATATCAATTTCTATTCCCACTGTCAGACAGGTCTAACATTTAAGGGTTTTATGGGAGGAAGAGTCAATAAAAGAAATAAATGCAACAGAAAGTAATGCTGTGTGATAAACTAATGGAGGAGAGAATTTCCAGAAGGAAGCATCAGCAGTAGTAAATGCTGTAGAGAGGTCACATAAGCAAAGAGTGGAGGAGCCTGTTGGGGTTGGTGATGGGAGATGTTGGTATGATGGTAGGGAGTTGGCCAGGTTGCAGCGAGCTGAGGAGTAGATGAAGTGGATACAGTTTATTCCAGAATCTTAGCTGTGAGGGCAGTCTTAAGTAGAGGGGCTGCCTTTTGATAAAAAGTGTTGTTTGTTCTTAAAGATGGAAGGTCTTAGGCATGCTTGTGAGAATTGGAGTTGATAATCGATGAAACAAGAGCTTAAGGAAGTGAGAGAGGATGGGGTCCAGAGCTCTGGGGCTGCCTTTTTCTCAGAGACAGGAAAAAGGGTGGTCAGGATCAGAGTGGTTGTGGGTAAGCTGGTAGGAAGTCAGAGGAGTTTCTGTCTAATAGATTTTATTTTACTCTGTGAAATAGAAGGCAAGATACTGGCTGAGAGTGAGGGGACTGGTAGAAACATTGGCTAGAAGCGAGGGTGAATGAGTTTACCTTCTGATGTGGGTAACAGTCAAGGGAGCTGTTTCAGGACAAGTACAAGGATCACTGAACAAGGCCAGAGGTCTTTCTGACATTGAAAACCACAGATTTATAGAGTTCTCAATCTGTCGATCTGGGAGATTTCTTTGGTCGTACTTAGAAGAAGTGCTGGGGAGAAGTGAAATAAACAGTTGGTCATCTGAAAAAAAAAAAAACCTGTTGTTTTACAGGAATATTTAACTAACTTAAATTTAAAGTAGTTACAGGGAGCTTTACTCTCCCATAAATGAGAAAAAAGGAACAGAGATTGACTCCCATGGAATGATCAAGCCCAGTCCAATGACTCTGTTTCCCTCAAATTCATTAATAGTTACATTTAAGTTTTAGAAAAGTGAGTATAGCCTTGTGGGATATATCTTAAACAAACAAGGAAAAAAACAGGGTGCATAAGGTTGAGTTGGGGGAAGAGAAAAAAGGTAGCATTACTATATTATTCTTGTGCAAAATTACTTAATCTTATTGGAAGTGCAGTCAGTGTTTAGTCAGTGGAAGTGTAGAGAAACAATGAAAGAGAAGGCAAATAGAGCACTTGCAAAAGCTATTTAGTTTTTGTACTGCTCAGACTTTTTTGTGTGTGAAGACTACTTAAATTAATATCAAATACAATTTTGTTTCACAGTAAAATGGCTGCATTCTTTGATAGCTTTGCTGTGCAAATGGTAAAAGAGCAATATGATAGTTCAGGGCTGATTTGTATGATATGTTGGAGGATGGGCATTTACATCCATTTAAATATCAGTGGATAATTATTATTTTTATGAGAAAATTTCACATGGTTTGAGTCTGTCTTAAAATATTGTAAAGAAATAATTTCTCTGTTAAACTTACTATCATTTTTTTCTTGCATGGTTTTGAGTGACATCAGTTTTCAAAGGATGTAAACAACCATTCTTAGGAACAGTAGCTATTAAATTGCTTTGAAAGCTGCTTGACAATGATGAAAAAAAATGTTATTTCCCAAAGGATTGCAGTAAGACTGATGATTTTTATGCCAGTGGAAGGCCAGTTTTTACCACAAAAATTTCCCTGTAACTTTTCGTGATTGAAAACATATTACTTGCTATTCAAAAACACAGGCAAATTAGTGAGGAGAGTTTCTAAAAGCAGCTCAAGGGTTAGACATATAATTTGTGGATGACTTGTCATGATAGTAAAGTGTATTTCCTTCTGTATTTTGTTTTAAACCGTAGAAGGGACATGGAACTCCACACTTCAGGCTTCAGACATGTTTTTACAGCTGTAAGATGAGCACACTTAATTTTTAAGGGACTCCTTGTTCCAAGTTCACGTCTTACTACATAACAGTTTATTTCTTCTCTTTATAGTATATGTTTATGTAACTTTGCATGGGTACATAAGAATGTTAGGGAGCTTGGCATTGTCTGCTCACTGGTCATCCAGGAGCCTCTTTATTACAGGGCTAATCTCTTAAAGCGTACACTTGAAGGAACAGACATGAGACATGGGACTGCTGTGTTGAGTGAGCCCAGCTACATACTATGTCCCAAAGGGTGTGGGCGGGAGGCTGTGGTTAGGCGGTCACTGCACCAGTTCAAGCTGCAAGTCCTCGCTGACTGGTACCACACTAACGAGAGAGTGTGCTGCTTTAAGGAGTGAGTCAGTGCTAGATCCGGCATGACCATGAGAGAGCTAACAACGGAGTATGGTGACTCCTCAAGCACACTGATGGCCTCTCTAACATCCAGAACATTGTCTTCTTGATCACTCTGAGACTGGACTACCATAGAACTACTTTTTGCCTTAAGGAAATGTAAAGAGAGAGATGAATTAACTTTTTGGGGTAACTTTTTGCTTTGACATAGTTTAAAACTTCAGAAAAGTTACAGGAACTCCCATGTACTTTTCACCCAGATTCACAGTTGTTTGACATTTGGTTTATCACTCCCTTACCCGTATACCGGTGTTGGAGAGTAGGTTGCAGACTTCATGTCCCTTTACCCCTCCTACTGCAGTGTGTGTTTCCTAAGAACAAGGAGAGTCTTTTACATAACCGCAGCATAGTTACTAAATACAGGAACTTTTACATTGGATCAAGAGTCTTGTGTCAAAGTCCATGTTTAGATTTTGCCAATTGCTCCCAATAATGTATTTTATAGCATTTTTTTCCTGGTCTAGGATTCATATCATGTCTCTACTCTCATTTAATCTGAAGTGAATTAACTCTTTTAAGTGGAATGGAGGGGCCACGGTTTTCATTGCATGCATATCCATTTCAGCATCTTCTCTGAAATAGAATGACAGGAAACATTATATAGCAGGTACTCTATAGGAAATACTTGCACTTTATGGCTTCTCAGGTAGTACCTTTTTCAGCAGATGAATTCATTTTTGTGAAAGCATTGGTTCTTACTAAGTCCTATTAGATAGATACTGTTGTGTGGTGAGGGCAATATTGAGCTTTCTTTGGGTCAAACCATCTTTTAAACATGTAACAGCTGTTTCATCTCATTGGGACATGAATCCCGATGACACAGTTCCAAAGTTCTAAAATATGTCCTGCAACTTTTTGTTAGCTGAGGAAAAATGACAGATGACCACCATCTTTCTGCTTGAGGTCAGTGATTCGGTTTCTTTTCTTTGGGCTATAATTATTCCCAGGAGTACGTGAATGAAGCAGCGTATATATGCTTGCGATTCCCAAATCACTCATAACCTTCACCGTGTTTGTTCCGTTGGAAGTTGCATGACAGTTTTTGGTATTGATGTTCCATTCTGTAATAGGTAGGCAGAGTTGATTTTCTACTTCTAATTCATTCCCACAACATATGAAGAATTCCTACATTAGGATTTTCCTTAAAAGATTCACGGCCTACATAGAATCAAATAACTAAATTCAGTATAGTTTTTAAAGGATTATTTTGTTTAATGTTATGATTCTATAGATTCTACAAAGATGAGAATTATGTTATCATCTAATCTTTCTATTCTGTCTTGATTATTTCAATTTTTATAAATGTTTGGCTGCAAAAGGGTATAATGTTATTCCCAAAGTGTACCTAATGTGTTTTCTTAATATTTATATTGTCAGTCTGTTTCCCTTTGTATTTAATGATTTGAAAATGTTCAATAGGTTTTGTACATAAAATTAAGTTTTGATAACTAATGTTTGTAATTTACTTTTCCAAGAATATGTTTGTTTCAGATGGTGGAATTTCAACACATAGAGCACAACATGAGACTTTTCACTGCCAAATACATCTAGATACTCACTTGTAGGTAATCTATGCTTACTGGTAAATCTGAGCGACATGCTTTGTCTGTATTGCTGACTCTGTTACGCTCATCAGATATAACTATAATAGTAACGTATGTGATTACATAATATACATGCACTTTTTGGTTAATGCCTGAGATGATGTTGAAGTGGGTATTCTGCCATTTGGCCTTTCAGATGCCAAGACCAAAGCCACAAGAGAGTGTTACTGTATCAGCTAACTTTTCATCTTGTTTCAATAAGCCTGAATTGCTGTGAAGGTCTGTTCCTGCACTCTGAGGCACAAAGCCTGTGTGGGGCAGGGGTAGATACCAAAGTAAAATCTTAGTTCTATTAAAAGAAAGTAGAGGGTGGATAGGTGCTAGTAGGTGACCCTCGGAGTTCCCTCTACCACCCTTCAGGCTCTCCTTGCGCCCCTCTCCCACTACTCACTACTCTTTCGCTACCCCAGCCACCTTAGTTCAGCAGGGTTTCTTTTTTTCCTACAGAATTTTAGAAACTCATGCCATGTAGAGTAAGATCCTCAAATGTTATTATCCTTTCTTTCAAGAGGGGAAGCAAGGGTGTAGAAAGGTACCACATGAGTGGAAAATGTTATTGGAGTGGGAATCACATCATTTCTGTGATGATGGAAATATTTAATATTCTACACTGTACTGTCCCAACACAGTAGCCACTGGCCACATGTGGCTGTTGAGCCCTTGAAATGTGGCTAGTGTGACTGAGGAATAGAATTTGTTATTTTATTTCATTTTAATTGATTTAAATTTAAGTAGCCACACGTGGCTTGTGGCTATAATATTGGACTTTGCAGCCTAGCGCTGTCACTCTCCAGTCCAAGACCCTGGACACATCCCTCCGCCTCTCCTCACTCAGGCTATTTATATAAAAGTGTCAATTATACTTCCCTGTCTTCTTCATGGACTTGAGAACCAAATATGATTGCAGATGTAAGAGCTCTTTGGAAATCATCCATCGAAATGTAAAATGACTTTATCAATATTATGACACCTCTGTCACTTTTCATAGCAAAACTGGAAGCAACACTTTTTGTTGATGATCTAGGTCCTATTACAGAAGTTGTAATAGGACCTAGATCCTATTCCTGTTCTGTTGATTTTTTTTTCCCCAGTGGTATAATCCTATACTCTGTTGAGTGAATGTGGAGAGGAAGCAAAATTAAAATAATTTATTGTTGTTGAACTACTTACTGTCAAACCTTATTAGCTCTTAAAAAGGTTTGAAAGTGAAAATTGAAGATGGAGTTTTTAAATGAAATTTCTATATGTAAAAATAATATATAGTCTTTACTTTTTTTAAAAAAAAAAGGAGTCAAGATAGAAAGTTACAAAGAAGAAAGTAAAAATCATGTAAAATCCACCAGCCAGAATAGCCATTGTCGGCGTTTTGGTGTAGCCTTCCAGATTTTTTTTCTTGTATGTTTGTAACTTTTTAGAAACACAAATATGGGAATATGCTGCTTTAACCAGCATTTTTTGTTTAGAAGGTGTATTGTTGACATTTTTATGTGGCAATAGATATACATCTACTTTCAAATATCTCTAGATTTCTAATTACGAATATAATACAGAGTTATACAAAATTCAGAATGCAAGCATTACGTAAATATAAAATTTACACAGAGAAAGTCTCCCAGAATTCATACCCCACATGACATTATTATTTGGTGCATATATATCAACATTATTTTAAAATTTATTTTTATAAAATAGATCATACTATACACACTGTTGTTAAACTTGTTTTTTTCACTAATCAGCCTGTTTTATACATTTATTTTTTTAATATATTATTCACTGTGTTCCATATAATAGAATACTTAACCAATTTAATGGTGAGCCGATATCAATTTTTTGGTAATAAAGATCTTCTAACAGATAAGCATGTGTGTATGTGTTGTATATTTGTATGTGTATATAAGTGTGTATGTACATATGTGTGTATATATTTGTCTTTTTTCTTAATATAGATTCCTAGAAGTAAAATAAGAAGTCAAAGTGTATGCAAATTTAACATTTTTATATTTATTGCTAGATTGCATAATATAGAAAAGTGGCATCAGTTCATCAGAGAATGAGAGTATCTCCAGAATGGGTATTATCATATTCATTTGAGGGCAAAAATGTTTTACCATTGTTAATGAATTTTCTTCATGTTAATCCTAGATTGAAATGTGGCTGAGTTTTTGTATACATCCTTAGGAAATTATAGATCCCATATTTTCCCTGTAGGACTTTGATGAAACCTACTGCCTTTCTTTCCTTCAGTTCTGATTCCTGGATTTGTAAACTACTCCTTCCTTCCTTATTTCTATCTCTTCATTCCCCTAAAGGTAGGGGAAAAGAAAACTTAGTGACTTTGGATTTCCTTGGCATACCACATAGAAAACATGATTTACAGATTCATTGTGTATTTCTTTTTAACACCCTACATTTCCCTTGTGTTTTTAAACTCAGGCACATGTGCTATTTGTACAATTTTAAAACGTAATAAAAGCCAACATATCAAAATGATTAGTTTTATTTTTCTTGTTTTGCATTATGTATTTGGCCTAAAGTGTTGGAATTACAAAAGAGGAACAAGGAGGGATTGTGAATACATATAAAATGGCACCAGACATTTCTGTTATTTTTATCATGAAATCATGTTTTTTCTGAGAGATTGTTCTGAAATGTTCTGAGTACTCTTATTTTGAACCCACAAAATGACTGAAACCATTGCTGTCATTTTTTCTTCATGTTTAGCCAATTTGAATGAAAATGAACTAGAAGTTTTAAAAAAATTTTAAAAATAGAAAACATGATTTAGTGACTAAAAACCATAAGACTAGTAGTCAGTACTAAGCATTCCGTTTGATTCATTCAACATTCCATTACTAGTTATGGGAGGTTATTGTGTGGCTTTGAGTAAGTTTCATATAAGCACACTTCTCCATTTTCTGCTTAGTCACACGATTTTGTTCTTTTTGGATATTCCTTGTGGTAGATAAGCTTTAGAATAAGAAGGTGGTGTCTGCTTCTTTGGCTGGCTGAGTACTTTAAATCAAGAGTATTTCTTAACTTCCAACTACACACACACACACACACACACACACACACACACACAGAATTTGACTTAAAAATTGAATTTTTTCTTTTTTTTTTTTTTTCGAGACAGAGTGTCACTCTTTTGCCTGGGGCAAGTGCCGTGGCATCAGCCTAGCTCACAGCAACCTCAAACTCCTGGGCTCAAGCAATCCTACTGCCTCAGCCTCCTGAGTAGCTAGGACTACAAGCATGCGCCACCATGCTCAGCTAATTTTTTCTGTATATATATATTTTTAGTTGTCCAGCTAATTTCTTTCTATTTTTTTTAGTAGAGACGGGGTCTCGCTCTTGCTCAGGCTGGTCTTGAACTCCTAAGCGCAAACAATCCGCCCGCCTCAGCCTCCCAGAGTGCTAGAATTACAGGCGTGAGCCACCGCGCCCGGCCTAAAAATTGAATTTAAGAATTATTGTCCTTGGAGAGAAATAGAAACAAAACAAATGATGGTATAACTATGTAGAATAAAAAAACTTGTATATTGAAAGAAATAGTGATTTGGGTTCGGTAGAATCTTGGGGACTTTCCTAGAAGAAAGTGAATACTTATCTGGATTTTGAGAATGGTGAGATTTTGAAGTCCGGGCATATAGAATGGAGAAGCACATTCTGAATCAGAATGGGGAGAAGGTGTGTAAAACACCACAGGTGAAAGTCTGGGGGCTGGCAACATCTTGGAAATGGCACACAGCTTTGTCCGATTGCAGTAGATCACCTGAGTTAAGAAAGAATGTAGGTAGTTCATAGAGGGGAAAAAAAGAGAGGGGGAGAGAGGTGCCTCTTAAAGTGCATAAATACCTAAATATTGAGGAATAACTTTGAGGCATAACCGAATATTTCTGATCAAGAAAAATATCAGAAAACCCATCAATCCAGTGTGCAGCCGACTGCTAAGAGGCGTAAGTTATCCCTGTCCACTCGGGCAATGCTGGGATTTGCAGTCAGCTAACCTAATCAAACTTTACATCCCCTGTGTTCTTGGTTATCACCCCAAATGCCGTCTATTTTCTTCTTCTAATACTGCTTCTTGCTTCTTCCTTCTGACCCAAGACTATCAGCCCAAGCTCCATCGCAACCCTGTCTTCCCAACCTTAAACTGCATTTTCCCACTGTCCTTCAGGGACCCTCACCTGGCAAAACTCCAGCCTTGGACCTACCAGCTGTTCCTTTTAATTTGCCTCTATATATCCAATACTGCTGCTGAGACTTGCTGGAGAAAATGGTAGTACTGCACAGATTGGTACCAATAAATGTATAGTTACTAACCTCACTCAGATCTTAAAGTTCCCCAGCATTCCTCCTGTGCTTCCCTAGTCTGCTCTCTGTCTTATTTTGCGTAGCATCTCCTTCATTGTCTTCCCTAGTCTTGTATTTCTGTCCTGCCTCCTCTCTCCTGCGTCATCAGCCTCCTGCTTCTCAGAGAAACACCTCTGCAGACCTGAACTCCTACTTCCTCTGGCACATCTAAAGACTGTGTCTTTATCCATTCTCTCCTTCTTGCTTCCTGTTGCCGTAGAAGATGTGCTCAATCTCCTCTATTAGACTAGTCCTGCCTACCTATGAACCCTATCTCTCCTCACCCTCACAGGGACGTTGATCTCTCAATTATCTTTTTGCTCTTTTGAATCTTCATCCTTGTCCTGTCTCCCAGATCCTTCCCTTCAGCATTCAGATCTCATAGTGGACACCTATCATTTTCTCTGACTAGCATCCCTTCCTACAATCTATTAATAATTAGAGGATAACTCTGGCGGTTACAGTTTAAATACAGATGATCCTTGACTTGTAGTGGGGTTACAACCTGATAAACCCATCATAATTGGAAAATATCATAAGTCCAAAATGTATTAATACACCTAACCTACCAAACATCATAGCTTAGTCTAGCCTACCTTAAGTGTGCTTAGAACACTTATATTAGCCTCCAGCTGGGGCAAAATCATCTAACACAAAGCCTACTTTATAATAAAGTGTGAAATATCTTGTGTAATTTATTGAGTACTGTACTGAAAGTGAAAAACAGAATGGTTTGTGGGTACTTGGAGCATGGTTTCTACTGCCTGTGTATTGTTTTTGTACCATCGTGAAGTCAGTAAATCGCTTCAACCATAAGTCAGGGAATGTCTGTACAAGATAATCCTCCCTTTTGGTCACTGTTGGTTTGTCCAGGGGTGGGCAGCTGACTCACACGGGGCCAATCACAGTTCTTCACCAGGATTTTATATTTGGGATGAAATAATCTTTCTTTCCCTTTTGGTGGCTGAAATTCAGAATGTGTATATTTTGGAACTGATGGGAGTCAAGTTCTGCATGAGAACTGAAGATTAGAAAAGAGTAGAGAAGAATGAGGGGAGAAAGAGAGAGAGAGAGAGAGAGAGAGAGAGAGAGAGAGAGAGAGAGAAAGAGAGAAAGAATATGAATGACATGTAGCTGAGAGGTGAAATCAGCATTTCGTGAGTTCTTTACAAGCAGTGATTCCTAGCCTCTTCCATGTCATGACCCACGTGGAAATGGTAAGAGCAATACTGCCACTGAGGACAGTGGACAAGGCTGTGCGTATGGCTGGTGGGCACACCTGTAATCTGAACACAGGTTGGAAAGATGTACTCTACAGTGTTCTGAGAGAGCTCACCTGTAACCCACACCCAGGTGGGGAACCTGTTCCAGTATCTCGTTCTAGTTCTAAGCTTGGGTCCCAGCCCTTGGGTCCTGTGGTATACCCACAGAACCTTGCTGTCGATGCCACTTCCTCCAGGCTGCCTTCCTGAATCCCCCAGACGCCTCTCCTGTGTGCTCCAGTAACACCCTGGGCCCTGCGCTGTAATTATCTAATTATTAACATCTGACGTATAACCTGTGGTATGGGAGCCCCAGGAGGATAGGAACTACATCTGTCTTTTCATCTTTATAACTCCAGTGCCTCCAGTGGGGTAAACGTTTCCTGAATGAAGGAATTACTCTCTACCCACATAAAAAGATTAACACGAAAACTGTAATTGAAACAAGATCTTACGTGTAAAAGTTCTTTCTTTCTAAAGGAGACAACTTTGAGTGGTAGCCCAGAAAGGAAAGTGCATGAGAACTATGTCTTTTTGACATTATCTACTTAGTAGTTTTGTCAGACCATCAAATATTCAGTTTCTTGTATTTCACCTTTAATTAAGTATCTCAGGATTCATACTGGAAAATAAGACTCAACCCATTTTCAGAATAACAAATCTCCTGTGGAAAAAAATGCGTTAGAAAATCCCAAGAATAAATACAGGCCTAACAGTATGAGCCGTTTCTCCATTTTGTTCACTGGCAGAATTATGTGGCCCTTCTTATTTCTCTGCCCTCAAGAGTATGAGGAGAATTCGTTTCTTCCTCATAGGGTGAGCCTCCCCTCCCCGAGCTTTCCTCCATTCTCTGCCTTTCTCTGGGGTAGCTTTTACCTCCAACTTGTCTGTGCTCTAGGTCACAAAGTTTCTGTGTTCACAGCTTCACTTCGCTGTGGTGTGAGAGACTCAAGACTGTAACTGATTAAGTGAAGCCACATACAATTACTTTTCACTGAGGCTGGCGCTGTTTTAAAGTACTTAATTCTCTGCCAGGGTCTTTTCTGCTCCTTTGGTTGTTAGGCCCCGCCGTATGGCTTGTGGTTATTTAGGTAAGACTTCAGTTTGCTCTGAATTCTGGGTGAAGTTTTTTCTTTATTCACTTCTTGGCTTTGGGAAAATAAGGTTCTTTCTTTGTTGGGACCCAGGTATACCTTTGTTTTACACTGAGTTAACAACTGTCCATATGTTTTCTCTTCAAAAGCTTAGTCTACTTTCTGGGCTTAAACATAGTCATTTTGGGGCCAGGCATGGTGGCTCACGTCTGTAATCGCAGTACTTTGTGAGGCCAAGGCAGGAGGATTGCTTGAACCCTGGGCAACATAGCAAGACCCCATCTCTGTAATCAATCAACCCATTTATTTAAAAAAATAGATTTGGAATGTGTTGCTTAAAAAAAAAAAAGAAAGAAGAAACAAAAAAGTAGGTTTGGAATGTGTGGCTTAAATTTTAAAAAAAAGGAAAGAAATAAGACTTAGTCCTTTTTCCTTTTGCTTCCCTTTGGTTTTTGACATTTCCTGTACTTTGCGTCAGGCTATTAAGACTTTCTAATTCTGCCTGTTTCCCTTCTGTTTTTTGCTTTGCCAACAGCCCTACATTATCTTTGCAAAAATATATGATGAAAGGAGATATGGCTTAGCAACAATTGTTTAAAAACCTTAGAGAGAATTATATAATCAAGTTATAATTCTTCATAAATTAATTCAAGCATTTATTGTAATTCCAAATAAAATCACAGTTGGATTGGGGTGGTGTTGGGTGTATAGGAGAGATATTGACTAAATAATTTCAGAGTTTATCTGGAAAAATAAATATGTGAAAGTTGCATAAAGAGTTTGAAAAAGAAGGGTATTGAGTCAGGACTTAATCTTCCTAGTAGTGGGGCCCTAAGTAGGCTCTTTGGCTGTACTCTTGCCTTCTTCCAGCACATTGTTCCTTATCTTCTTATGGCTAATGTGGTCTTTCTAAAATGCATTTCTGAACACTTTTCTCCATGATTAAACCCTTCAGTGGCTTACCCTGCCCTTAGGATAAAGTTCAAACTCATTTTTAAGGTCTTTAAGATCCTGCACGATCTTACCCTTGGTACTTCTCCAGCCTGAGCTCTTGCCTGTACCTCTCCCACCTGTCTGTTTACTTGTCTCCATCCTCCCACTAGTCTGCAAGGGCCCTAAGGACAGGGACTAGGTATGTCTTGTTCACTGTTTTATCCCTAGGATCTAGCATGATGCAGGGGCTCAGTAAATATCGGTCAAATGAAATAAGGCTACAAGAATGGATACAATATGACGATGAAGTAAGAATAGACAGATTGATGGAACTGAAAAGACATCCCAGAAGTAGACAATTACATAAAAATTTAAATGTAAAAATTTAATAAATGATAAAATGTGCATCATAAATCCAAAGAGGAAAGGAATATTTGATAAATGATATTGTCACAGCTGGTTATCAATTTAGAAAAAGATAAGATTTAGAGATGAGTCTAGTATAGTACCCCAGAAAAGGTTGCTAAGGGATTAAGGAGTTAAATAAAAAATAAACCTTTAAGAATATAGTTATTATGTGAATATTTATAGGGAAGTACACATATTTATAGGGAATATTGTAGGGAAAAGATATTTCTGAGCTTGGGTGTGATCACAAATTCAACTACATAAAAATTTTAAAAGCACAAGGCACATTATATCTTGGAAAATGATTGCAGTAAATATAAAATTAAAATGTAATAAAATATGAAAAGAAAACTCAATACCTTTAGTGAGTGAGGAAAACTCTAAAGACTCCTTGATAAATGCACATACACACAAAATGAACAGACTATTTATAAAAGTGACAATATAAATGGCTAAACAAAAATATTTTCAATTTTACTAGTAATCATCGAACTAAATATTAAAACAATGAAATACTGATTTCCTGTCAGACGATTTAAAAAATGGGGGGGAAAAAGCCATGGTTGGTGAGGGCATGGTGAGTGGGTATTCTCATGCACAAATATTTGGTACTAATATTAATCGATAGAATTTTTTCTGAGGCTCTGTCTCTATCAATACCAAATGGTCAGATACATTGATTTAGTGAATGTAGATTAAGGAAAATTAGATACAGGTAAAACTTTAAATTTGGGTCATCAAAGTGTTTAATTAAAGCAAAAATTAGAAATAGTCTAAATGTCCAGCAATAGGAGAATAAATAGTGATACACATCTAATTGATGAAATAATACCTAGCCATTAACAATGAATATGAGCCACAGTCTGGGAAAATATTTTTTTTATACATATACACATATATATATACACATATGCACACATATACATATACATATATCTGACAAAGGATTCATAGCCAGAACATATAAACAACTCCTAACAACAATGATAAAAAAATGCACAGCCCAGTTTTTTTTTTTTAAAGGCAAGAATTTTAAAAAGAAGATAACAAAATGATCAGTAAACATTTTAAAAGTCTACACTATCATTGCAGATTAAGGAAATGCAAGCTAAAACCACAAGATACACACTCATCAGAAATGGCTAAAATTAAAAAGACTGACAAAAATCAAATACTGGTGAGGATAAAAAGCAACAAGAACTTTTACACATTGCTAGCAAAAGTATAAATTAATTCAGTCACTTTGGGAAACTGTATCTCCTCAGGCTAGATATACACCTATCCTATGACCCAGCAATTCTATGCCCAGGCATACACTCAGGAGAAGAGAGTTCATGTCTACCAAGAAACTTAAGCAGCTTTATTCAAACTAGCCCAAAGCTGAAAGTAATCCAAACGTTCATAAACAGGAGAATGGGTTAATTGTGGTATAATTAATATAATAATTTAATATAATTATAAGACTTGATCTAATTATATAATTATAATAATTAGTGCAGTATAATTAAATTGTGGTGTATTCCTGTATAGAATACTGAGTGGCAATAACATGAATGATTCTCAGTACATCATGTTGAACAAAGGAAACAGACCCAAAGAGTACATACTGAATGGTCCCATTTATATGATGCAAGAACGGGCAAGTGAACGGATGGAAGTCAGAATAGCGGTGATCCCTGGGTGGGAGAACTCACTGGGAATTGGTACCAGGGAACCTGCTGGTGTGATGAAGAAAATATTCTGTATATTGATCTGTGAAGGGGTTACATAGGTCTATACGCATATCCAAATTCAACAAACTGCTCTTCATAATTATATACTCTTTTACGTTCCTCACTGATAAAAAATTTGAGAAAAAAAATATGTGGCCTTGGGCAACTCACTTACTTTTCCTAAGCTTCAGTATACTCAGCTCTAAATCACAATAATACTTAACTTGCAAGATTGTTGTTAGAATAGCACATGGTCAGTGTGCAATAAATGGCAATTATCATCAACTAGAAATAGTTAATGCTTATTATATGTACAATATGTATTAATTGAATATATCATATGGTTGGAGAAATGGAAAACAAACCTAATGCATTAAAATATTAATTTACTAAAATATATGCAATGGATTAGATGTCTTTAGTTGGTGGGATTTGTTTTTTCTTCCTGTTTTTAGCTTACAAAAACGTTTTATGAACATTACACTCATAATGAAAGCAAATTAATCTTATTTTAAACATTTAGAAATAATTTTCAGTCCATAGTAAGCTCAATATGAACCAACAATTAGTGTAAACCCCAAAATATCAATTCTCTTTTAGGGTAGATTAATCGAAGAGTAGTAACTACAACAAAGGAAATGATATTCATTTGGTTTGGGTAACACCGTTCTAAATAATCTAGAATGTGTTGAAAAGAAACATGACAAGGATGGTAAAGAGACTTGAGGTTGTGACACGTGAAAAAAGGCTGAAGGAACTAGTCATGCTTCTCTTGGAGAAGAAATGCCCAGAAGGACCTGAGGCTGTTTTCAAATAAGAAGGGCATTCATGTGAACAAGAGTTTGTTGTGTTCTCTGTGATCTCAAGCAGAGCAGGTACCAGTAGGTAGAAGCCATGCTGGGGAACCGATTTCAGGCCCATGTGAGAAAGCTCTTTATGGCAATGCTGTTGATTCATTTATTCAGGTTATTTATTGAATGCTTTTCTGTTGTAGGCCCTCTAGTAGAGTGTCAGAAAATAAATAAGACATGATCCCTTCAGTAGCGAGCAAGGAAGCTGTGCAAACAATAACAGATAATGTTTTCGATGCTATAATAGAAGTATAAAAAAATGTTGTGGGTGCATAGAGAAGGAATGTTGTGGGAGCATCCTTTCTGCAGGGAGTTGGAGAGAGCTTCACAGAGGTGACATTTTAATTGAGTATTGAATGATGGTTAATGGATATTTGCCAAGCAGCCAGACAGGGAATGGTATCTGGGTCAAAACCCTTCACAAAAACCCAAAGTTGTGTTTGATGCACCTGTCAAGGTATGTTTGGGACCAAACTGTGCAGGACCTTGTGTATCCTTTTGTAGGCCATGGGAAGCTACTGAAGAAATTTAAGAAAGGGAATAGCATTTGTTTTGGGGGAAGGTAACTCCAGCCACAGTGTGTACTGGAGAGGGCAGATACTGGAGGTGGGATGCTAGTTTGGAGAATACTGTAGTTCTCAGGTGGCAGATAATGAAGGCTGGGGAAATGAGTGATAGTGGAGTCAGAGAGTTGGACTGGATATGGAGCATTCCTGAGATAGACTCAAGAGGTCTTGATGACGAATTGGTTAATTAGTTTAGAAGGTGAGGGAGACAAAAAATGGAGTTTAATTCACAGGTTGCTAGCTTGGAAAACGGGGGACCAGTTGATCTTGGCTTTACCCAGACACCTTCTGATTGTGGGTGTGGGGGCAGGGGAGTGCACACCTGCACTTTGACTATAAGCTCGATGAGGACAGGTGCCATATCTGTGTGTGCTCACTGCTGTCTTCCCAGTGACTGGGATAATGAATGAGCAATTTGGCATCCCTCCCAAAGTGTCCTACTAACTTGGTGACAATTCTTGGACTTCTGTCTGTTGTACTTAATGTGATAAGGTTAAACATACTATCAAATAATACTAAGTTTTGGAGAAGTTCATCCATCCATTCATTCAATGAACATTTATCAAGTCCCTACTATATGTCAGACACTATTGTTGGCTCAGGAGGTAAAATAGCCAAAAAGACAAAAATGCATGCCTTCGTGGAGTTTTAATTCTAGTGTGGGGAGACAGCCAATAAAAATGATAATAAAGATCAGAGTATATGGTGTGCTGGGTGGTGATAAGTGCCGTGGAGAAAAAGCACGGTGTGGAGAGAGGGAGTGTTGGGATACGCAGTTTGGGGGTTTATACAGGGCGGCCAGGGAAGGCCTTGCTGAGGTGCTATTTGAATGAAGACTTGAAGGCAGCCATGCAGACAGCTGGGATGAGAGACTTCCAGGCAGAGGGAACAGCAGAGGCAGAGACCTGTTGATGGGAGCGTGCCTGTTGCATTTGGAGGAACAAGGAGGTGGCCAGTGAGGCTGGAGCAGAGCGAGTGAGGAGGAGGGGAGGAGATGCGGCCAGGCTGTGGGCGAGTCAGGACCAGGAAGGCCGATAGAAAGACTTGACGTTTTTCTAAGCTGGGAAGCTGTTGGAGAGTTTGAGCAGAGGGGTCGAAGACATGATGTGACTTACATGTTAACAGAGTCTCTCAGGCTGCTATTTTGAGAATAAATTGAAGGGGAGGCAAGGGCAGAGGAAGGGAAGCCATTTAGGAAGCTGCACAGTAGGCCAGGTGAGAGAGATGATGGTGACCTGGACCACCGTGGTAGCAGCAGAGGTGGTGAGCAGTCGGATGCTGGATACACTTCGAAGAAAGATCTCGCTGGCAGATCAGACGTAGGGTACAGAGAGCAGGAGGAGGTGTGGGGCAGACGATTCCAGGAGCTCAGTTTGAACATGTCACATCTGAAATGCCCAGCAGACATCCAAGTGGAAATGCTAAGCAGGCAGTCGGATGTATGATTCTGAGATTTGGGGCAGCAATCCAGGCTGGAAATATAAATTTCATTTCAAAGGAACTTGTTACTGTGACATAGTTTATGATTTGAACGCCCAATCAGGGGAGCGCCATACAAAACACTGTTTTAGAATCATGTAAAGGTCCCTTGGGGGAAATTTCAGATTGTTTTGCAGGCACAAAATCATTTTATAGATAGATAAATTAAGCTGCTAACTTACACCCAAGTTAAAAGTTAATTGTATTTTAAAGGACGGTAGATTCTTAAATCATGTACAACTTCTATTCTTTACATTTACTTTTACTTTGAAAGTAAAACATGCCTCTTTCTCAAGTCAATAAAATTTGGAAAAATTGACAGTTTTTAATGCAGCTGCCTTTACTCCGCATATCCATTCCTTTCTTAGCTTCCTTTGCTCTTCTCATTTATGTGTGTTTGCTGACTGCAAGTTAATTTTAACAAATGCAAAATATAAATTAGGAAATAATACAGAGTATACCAGACATAATCTCTGACTAAGGGAGTAATAACCATGAGAAGATTGGGAGTTGTAAGTCATATTACAGTATTTTTTATAGTTAAACACTTCATAATGTGTAACCAATGATATTCTGTTATATTTATTGTACCATTACTTTGAAAACCCTGAATACTACTTGGGTAAGAAATTATGGAACATAGCCATCCTGATACAGTGGTATGAAATGAAGATTTATTTATTACTTATTGAAAGTTTTTACCCTTCTTTTAATATTTAGCCTTAAATGCATAATTAATTGCCATCTATTAAGTGTAGAAAGCATTTGGCCATGACTAGGAGGTTGGGGCAGTTGCTCCAGGCACCATCTGAAAAAGATAAATACAGAGATTGAGTTGGTGAAAGAGTGGAAATTTATTCATTATTTCTTTTAAGAAATATTTACAGAAAGCCTACTATGTTTTGGGCATTTCATTTAATCTAATAGGTGTTAGCTGTAGAGAAACTGAACATAGTCTGGAAGACAGTGCTCTGACAGAGGAAAATAGAATCTAGAACTATTAGGAGGCAGCAGCAGCGGATCCTACTCAGCTCTGCATCACTGACTTGATAGACGCTAACATGTAATGCTTGTGTAAAGCACAGTGTGAGCACTTTGCATGTATTAAGTGAACAACAGTCCTACTGAGGTAGGTACCCTAATTATCTTCGTTTTGCACTTGGGGAAACTGAGTCAAAGAGAGGCATAACTTGCTCAAGCTCACACAGCTAATAAGTGGTAGGGCCCGAATTTGAACCTAGATAGACCTTGCTTTTTTCAAGTACTTCTTTCCTGCCAGGCAGTGTGCCGAATGCCTTATGTACATTCATCTCATGAATCCTCATAACCCCACATGGAAGGTAGCGACCCCTATTTTACACATGAGGCTGCAGGAGCTGAGTGAGATGATTACCAAAAATCACACAGCTTGTAGGTGGCAGAGCTGAGGACCCAACTCTGTTGGATTCCAGTGTCAGTGCCACTGCAACCTAGAAATAGGAGATGGTGAAAAACACCTTGCGCTTATGTGTAATGACGATGGCATCCCTGGTTACCTGATTAGGCCATTCAAATTCCAGGAAATGGAAGCAACACGTCACTGTGAACTTATCTAAATATTTGTTTAAGAATAATATGTAAACCTAAGTTCAGACACTCCAACATAAATTATTTTTAAGTGTGTGGATAAGTAATTCAATTCTCTGTGGCACACATTGAGTTTATAAATGCAATAACAGTATTTTTCCTGCACACAATTCTCGTTATTGCTTTGTGTTGCATCAATAATTAATTACATTTTTTAACCTTCTTTATTAAGATTTGAGCATTGCTTTGTAAGTGGTCCTAAACCATCATTCTGAAAACAAATTAGTGGAAGCATGTCAATCACATACCTCTTTAAGCAGATATTTTAATGGGATTACTAAGTAGCTCATTACCTGAAAGCACTTAATGCTCCATCAGGTTGGGTTTTCCTAAGCAATGTTCACAAATTAGTAAGAACAAAAGTGAAATAAATTCCATCTGTTATGACTTACCTGGGTGCGATTAGTAGAGGGAACTTCTCATAGGTTTCCTGCAGTATAAAGTCAGCATGCTCTAACACAGCAAAAAATAACAAAAAGCTATTTCTTTTTCCTCCAAGTGAATATCATGTGCTTCAAAAAATGTTCTCTTTCTCAGCAGAATTTTGAAAGCCTTTTCTGATTAGATTAACACTCTATCAAATTGCTGCTTAGTAGTGTGCCAAATTCTACTTTCTTTTTAATCCGTGACTGTTTCTCCTATTGATCTCAAGTCAGTAATATATTTATGAAAACTAATCTTTCCCTCCTTTTTGTACTCATGTTAGTATTTTGAAAACTTTTTCTTATAGAAAAATCAGAAAGCGAATATTAGGAAAAAGAAAAAAACTCAATTCTTCATTTAATAACTATTCTTAATATATTGTGTTTATCTGCCCAGACTTTTTTCTGTTTGTAGATATAGATATATAGTTTAAATAAATGTCTATATGATTTTAAAAAATAGAAATGGGTTCATGTCACAAATTGATACATGACTGTATCGTTCATTTCCTGCGTCTTTAACATCTTATGTCAACAGACAATGTCTCTGCAGCATTTTTTTTTGTCAGCTTCATGCTCCACTGTATTTCAGAGCCTTCCTTCTGCATACCTTGCTTTTAGCCATCCCATTTTAATCTAGTGACAGCAGCTCCTAGGGGAGCTGCTATACTATACTGTTACACAATTTTAATATTTTCTTATATTCAATAATAATTGAGATAAATGCCATTGAAAGCACCCTGCATATTTTTATTGGATGGAGAATTTTACTCTAATGATGAATATCTTGATTTAAATGTTATCACTTTCTCTATTTACCCCAGTTATCCAGAACACAGTTGAGAAGGATGAAGTAAAACTTATTTCATGAAAGCTAACATAGGTACTGTAATCAACTCACTTGATGCAGAGGAGACTGTCTCAAGCCTTTACTTGGAACTCTTTTCCCCACTAACTCTAGACTTGACTATAGGGCAAAGCTTCAATTACCTGGAAAATTCGATGATATTCTAATTAAAATAACTCTAACTTATTAGATCAACTCCTTTTTTTCTTAGAAGACATGTTTGTTTATTTTTTAGTGGTGAAAGTTTATTTTTTAGAGAGACCTTTTTATGATAGGTCCTGTGTTAGGCACTTATTATTTCTGCTTCACAAAAATCCCACAAGGCATGTATTCCGTTATCTGTGTCTGTGTCTCTCTCCTCATTTCCTCATTTGTTTAAAGAACAACACGAGACTCCAGTTCCCTCCCCTAGAAAGTGACTGAACTGGGGTACAACCTCAGGTCTGACCACAAAGCCCATGTTTCTAGGATTCATACAAAGGTGTGTATATGTAATTCAAAGTGGAAAAAATAACTTTTGATTTGGGCACATGATTTTGTCCATCCATTTGAAAATGGGTATGTCTGGTGTCCTGATAAATATCTGCCCCCCAAAAAGGTGTGTGGGGGGTGAAAGCAGCCTAGGAAGACCTTACTCAAAAACGCCCTTAATGCGTCTGGTTCCCTGCTCTAATGCTCAGCTCCTCCCTGTTAGTTGACTTCTTTTTGCTACTATTTCAAGATCTCGTCTTAAAAGTAAACGTTTCGTAGTTTATTTTGGCACACATCATCACATATTTTCTTTCCATCATTTCCATTTTTGTTCCCGACTTATTTTCTCCTGTCTGTGCGGAATTGAGACAGTGTGGCGCAGTGATCCCGTCCAGAGCATTGGAGTCAGACCTGAGGTTTGCCTCCCAACTCTGTCGTTTACTGATATGTGGCTTTAGGCAAGTTTACCCAACTTGTACGTGCCTCAGTTTCCGTAGCAGCAAAACAAGGATATATTGTACAGCTCCAGCAGAACTGGTGAAACAGAATACAACCTTGGAGTGGCTGTGAGGTTTAAATGAGAAAAATGCAGGTCCAGCATCACCTTGCCTCTTAGCGCAAATCGAGAACTCAAAATAGGTTAGCTTTTTCACCCCTTGTAAAAGTGTCCCTTTAGTATGAAATAATTGATTTTGCCCACTGGCTTACATGACATTTCCCCTTTGTCCCTCCCTCCGTCTTGTCACCATCCCCACCCTGCATGTGAATACTGAGTTAGAGGGAACATTGGAACCTGGCGTACCTGCCTGCCTGGAGCCTGCTCGTTGTCTGGTCGACCCATCCACATACACACCTGTTTCCTGTCTTCTTCCTCTGATGGCACAGAAGAATAAAAACAGAATCCGGTTTACTTACATAGAACGATTACCTCTTACCCCAGGACCTTTCTGGAAAATAATGCCTGCCATTAGCATCACTGGCTTCCACGTCAGCTCTGTGCACTCAGGCCTTAGCTTCAAGTGTTTTTCAATGTGCTTTTAGCCTCTCCCATGCTCAGTGTTTTGTTCTTTGCCCAGTACTTAGCGGTTTGCGATCATGTGCTTTCGCCAGTGGTGTGGTTCTGACTCGGTAAGAGTTATTTCTTGTTGCTTTACAGTGTTATCCCTTTTTTCTTAGTGAAAAGTGTAGTTCATAAATAGAATAGCCATCATATTTTACCTGTAAATCAGATTTCTGAAAATATTTTTCTGCTTAAATGAGAGTTGGTTGTTTTTTTTTTTTTAAACTTACTTTTTCCTTATTGCTTTGGCATAAAAGACAATTCCTTGTGTACATAGTCACTGACCATCTGTTTTGTGGGCTGTAGATTCTAGAGTTTGTCTTTAAACTTAATGATTTTTTTTCTGCTCTTTCCTTTTTTGGGGGGAGGGTACATATCAGCTGCATAGGTTGGAGGTTTGAAATGTAGAGAAATAAGTATAAACTTGTTTTTTAAAAATAATGAAAGACTTCCTACCAATTTTTTATTGTAAAATATACATAACATAAAATTTACCATTTTAACCTTTTTTTTTTTTTTTTTTTTGAGGCAGGGTGTCTCTCTGTTGCCTAGGCAGGAGTGCAGTGGTGCCATCATAGCTCACTGCATCCTCAAACTTCTGGGCTCAAGTGATCCTCCCACCTCTCCCATAGTGGCCTCCCAAGTAGCTGAGACTATGGGCGTGTGCCACCGTGCCTAGCTAATTTTTAAAAATTTTTTTGTAGAGAAGGGGTCTTGCTATGTTGCTCAGGCTGGTCTTAAATGCCTGGCCTCAAGCAATCCACCCATCTCAGCCTCCCAAAGTGCTGGGATTACAGGAGCAAACCACTGCACCCAGCCCATTTTAACCATTTTTAAGTGTACATTTCAGTACTTTAGTACATTCGCCTTGTTGTGCAACCATCCCCACTACCCATCGCCAGAATGTTTTCATCCCATACTGAAACTCTGTACCCATTACACAGTAACTCCCCATTCCCCTTCCTCACAACCTCTGATATACCCATCATTATACTTTCTGGCTTTGTGAATTTGTCCATTCTAGGTACCTCATATAAATGGAGCCATACAATATTTGTCCTTTTGTATCTGGCTTATTTCATTTAGCATAATATTTTCAAGGTTGATCCATGTTGTAGCATATATCAGAATTTCCTTCCTTTTTAAGGCTGAATAATATTCCATTGTGTTGTATATACCCATTTTGTTTCTCCATCCATCGATGGACATGTGGGTTGTTTTCACTTTTTGGCTATTGGAGATAATGCTGCTATGAACATTAGTGTGTAAATATCTGTTTATATCCCTGCTTTCAGTTCTTTTGGGTACATACCCAGAAATGGAATTGCTAGATCATATGGTAATCTATTTTCAATATTTTGAGGCACTGCCATACGGTCTTTCACAGTTGGCTGCACCATTTTATATTCCCATGTTTCCTAATATTAATAGATTTATATAGAATTTTTTAAGGTTTTAAAAAAATAAAACATATACCTTTCCAACTATGATTGTATCGGAATTTAGCAGAAAATCATAAAACAGCACAAGAAATGCATAACCAAATATTGCACTTTTTATGTTTTCTCAAGATAATTTTATGTCTATCAAATTAGTTTAGTACTAGTACTAGTTATCTTTCGTTTAAGTAGAAATTTTCTACTATCACAAGAGTGTGGAAGATCCAGTGTCTACTGTGTCCTAGATCAGGTCAGGAATTTTGGTGTGTGGTATCACCTATATAGATTACATTGTGTTCAGTTTTATTAAATATCAAGTTTTATTAGATTTCAGATTTTAATAACATAGAAATTACTGAAGGGAGATGCACATTTTTTCTGCAGATAACTTTCAAGCCATAGATTTATTCATTTGCAACTAAATATTTAAGCTCCTATTCTTTTCAAGGTAGTAATCTGGCTGCTGTTAAGTAAAGCATCCCTATAAATTTTTTCTACATAGGCCTTAAAAGCATTTAGTCATTCATGTCAACAAACTTTTATTGACTTCCTGTATGCCAGGTCCCGCTAAATAGGTAGGGATGGAGATGTTGTTTGCAGACGAGTGAACAGGCAAGTCCAATAAAGTATGGCTGTATTCTGTGAAAGTGGAAGTACACAGTGCTCTGGGAGTAGATGGGAGGGGCAAGCTAACCAGGGCTTGGAGAGGAGGGAGGAGTGTATCATCAAGATTTCTAAGATACCTGAAAGGTCTTCAGGAAATGTATTCTCCCTGGAGTAGTTGACTTCTGGAATAAAGGAATATTAAACATTTTCATAGCACTTTAGCATCACTTCTTGTCTGTGAAATGAGGATTCTGTTAAGGAAGCAAAAATTAACTTCAGTCATGACCAGCAATTAAAAATATCAGTGTTTAAAAACTCCATGCATATAAGCATCTCACCTTATTTAAAGAAAATTCATCCTGAAATTAGAAATACCTTGTGTTATAAAGTAAGGTATTATGGAAATTTTTGTTTTAATAGTACTTAATTTGGGTGTGAAAAGGTTCGACACAAAGCTGAACAAGTTCAACAACTATTTCTAATATCACAATTTTCAAAAAAGCTGCAGCTGAGATAACTTTTGGTTTACTTTTTTATCCTTATTTTTTTTAATTACTAAAGAAAAACATGCTAGTGATAGTCAGAAGCAAATAAAGAAAAACGTGAACTTTCCTCTCTCTCTTCCCCTCCACTATTCTACTCCCCAAAAATAAACATTGTAGGTTTGGTATATCTCTTTCCAGAACATGCAAGCATTTGGACAAGCAACTACTTACATATATATAAGAGTGGGGAGGGAGGAAGAGCATGGAAAGGAAAGAGAGAGATTGTGTGTTTGTGCACACACACATACCCATATGTATATGATTTCAAATAATTCAAAAATAAAATGGAGTATGCTATAATGTTCTATAGTATGGTTTGTTTTCCATTTAATGCAATGTGTTCTTAACCTCTTTCCATGTGAGTATGTTGAGTTCTGCCTTACTCTTTCCAATAGCTGCATACTTTTTCAGTTTGGATATAAACATTGTCCTATTCATTAATATTGCTGTTGTTTGTGATATTTTGGTTTTATAAACATGCTGCTTTGAATATAGTTACATATGTATTTTTGCACACCTGGCCAGCATTTCTATAGGTTAGGTGACTAGAAATGTAATTGTTGAGCCATTTGCATATGCATATACTCCTCATTTTAAGGTACTTTGCTATATTTTACTAAATTGCTCTCAAATGCTTATACCTATTTACCAAAATTTTACCCCTTTAACACTAAATTTTGCAATTATAAACAGCTTTTGCTAATCTAATGAGTGGAAAATGTAATGTCACTATTTTATTTTACATTCCTGGATTGTTAGTAAGATAGAGTATCTTATCCTATGTATATTATCTACTTATATTCTCCAAATTTCCTTGTCATAGCCTATTTTTTTATCAGAGTATTTATTATATTCTCATAATTCTTTATAAATAGTATTCCTTTCTCCTATGTAAGTCAAAAATATTTTTTCACTTTGTTCTTTTAATTCTGTGTATAGTGACTTTTGCCAAATAAAAGTTTTAAATTTTTATATAATTAAATTTGTCAACTTTTTCCTTTATTGTCTTTCCATTAGGTGTCATGATTATAAAGACCCTTCCAAATCCAAGATTATGAAAATATTCACATATATATTTTTCTTCTGTTATTTCTCTAGATTTGTTATGTTAAATTGTGAATACATTTGGAATAAATTTTTATGTAAGGTATGGGGGTAGATATTAATTTTAATTGGATAATCTATCCTTTCATCATTATTTAGAAATGTGGCCTTTATCACATGCTTTTCATTTGAGTAGGAGTCCCTGGACTGACTTACATTATGTTTCATTGAGTTGTTTGTCTTGCTAGGAAGCAGTTTCATGTGGCGAGTTAGACCAGAGCACGAGCTCTGGAGAAAGAGGTCTTGAGTCAAACACAAGCCACCCTTACTAGCTGTAGGGCCTCAGACAGTGAGGCAGTCTCCCTTAATCCCAATTTTATCATCTGACAAATGTATTTGCTACTTCACAGGGTTGTGAGGATTAAATGAGATAATGTGCTTACGTAAAGAACTTGGGGCAGTGCCGGCACGTGGCAAGCACTGGACATACAGTAAGCTGGCAGTACTGTTGTGACTGTAGCTGTGATAGCTGGCCCATTATGCTATGTTTTGCTGTGTGAAAGAACAAATATCTCTTTATTGTTCTTTACTTTCCAAAAAACGAACTTTAAAACCAACTTTTCAGGTTCCAAAACGAAAGCTTGTTAGTATTTCGAGGGCAATTGCTTTAAATGTGTAAGTTCAATTTTGGGAGAATTCGTATCAACTTTCAGAGTGGTTTTGTTCCAAATGAATCTCTTGTGTTCAGTATATAGTTTGATTTTACTTTGTGATCATTCTGAGTCTTTTAATGGTTTTATATGACAACTTATTGATATGACATATATGTTTGGTCTTAGTCTTGTCTCATTTTATGTAATTTTTTGCTTTTATTCTTAAATAGTTTTTACACTATGTTCAGTGTTTGCATTGCCTTGTTTTGTGTTTTCCTTCTGATATAATTAATTTGAATAATTCATAATTAGTTTTTCCCCTCATAGTTACCTTTATAACTCTAACTCTACATTCCCTCTCTTCATTTTATCACATAGTTTTTGATTAGTTATACTATGATTAGTTTTTCCAGTGGTATTTCAGTTAGAATATGTTTCATTTTTATGAAATAGAACTACAACGTCAGTGGCTTAACCAAATAGGGGTTTATTTTTCTCATAAAATGAACGGCACAGAGATCAGTAGTTGGGTTGACTTTGTAGCTGCACAGTGTCATCGGTGCCCCTGGCCCTTGGTGCCCTCCCACTTGGCTGTCATTGGCTTGTGACTTCTGTGCTCATGCTTATCTTTTAGTCATATGATGGTCGCTCCACCTCCGACTTCTCATCTGCATTCTAGACAGGAAGGGAAAAAAGGAAAGGGAAGAGGGATGTCTATATTGCGGAAGTAATACTTTCCTAGGAACCTCAACTTAACATCTCATTGGCAAGAACTAGTCACACAGTCACCCCTTGATGAACACAGAGAATAATACAAGAATATACCAAGATAATTTTACCAGACCAGTAAAAGTCATGGTCAAAAATACTAGTTTTAAAATGCACTCTGTGTAGGCAGAATTATTCCCTACCATCACCCCCAAAGATATCTACCTCCCCATCCTCACAGTCATTCTCTCTCTCTCTCTCTCTCTCTCTCTCTCTCTCTCTCTCTTTCAGTTTTTCAACAAAAATCCTATGCTTATAAATAGAAAGAGTTGCGGAGTTTTTCCCTGATAGGTTATTCTTGTGGACTAGGGGTTGGGGGAATAAGCTAACATAACTCATAGTTTGAACTTAGGTCTGTCCATGGAAATTCAGTTCTAAGCCAGGACTAAACAGTATTATTAACTATAGTCATCACACCATACATTAGGTCTCTAGAACTTAATCATCTGTAACTGAAGGTTTGTATTCTTTCACTGATGTCTTCCCACTTCCCCTGTCCCTTGATCCTTCATAACTACCATTCTACTCTGTTTCTGAGTTCAGCTTTTTAGATTCCACGTTATAAGTGAGATCAGGCAATATTTGTCTCTCTGGTCTGGCTTATTTCACTTAGCATAATGTCATCCAGGTTCATCCCTGTTGTCACAAATGGAAGGATTTTCCTCTTTTTAAAAGCTGAATAGTATTCTGTCGTATGTGTGTGTATGACATTTTCTTCATTCATTGACAGATACTTAGGTTGTTTCCATGTGTTTGCTATTGTGACTAATGCAGCATGAACATGGGAGCGTAGACATCTCTTCAAGATAGTGATTTTGTTTCCTTTGGCTATATATCCAGAAGTGGGATTGCTGGGTCACATGGTAGTTCTATTTTTAATTTTTTGAAGAACCTCCATACTGTTTTCCGTGATGGCTGTACCAATTTACATTCCCAACAGTGTACAAGAGTTCCCTTTTCTCTACATCCTTGCCCTAAACCTTTCTAAGGGAAACTACCCTGCTGTAGCCTTTCTGAGCAGTAGCTGTGTTTTGAACCGCTTCCCCTGTCTTCCATCTCTTACCCTGCCACATTTGGGATAGGACTTAATCCAGAGATGGCCAACCTGTGGGCTTACCAAAAACCTGCGGCTTACTTTTAACTCAGTCAGTTCTAAGCAGTATGCATATTGTTGAGGCTCAATTTCAGGCTTGGCCACTTGCTAGTTGTGTAGCCTTAAACAAATTACTCGAGGTTCACTATGTCTCAATTTCCTTCTCTGTAAAATATTAAATCCTATATAATGTTTTGATAATTAAAAATATTAATAGTTAATCCACATTAAGTCCTTAGAACAGTATGTGATTCATACTCAAAGCTCCATAAATGGTAGCCATTGTTATTATTCTATGAGGAATTCGGAATTAAGAAAGTGAGTGACGAAAAAAGTTACTCATAGAAACTAAAGGTAGAGTGTCATGAGATAGAACAATGGTTCTTACTGCTTTTTGGGGCCATTTCCCTCCTGAGGAATCTAATGAAAGTGTGGACATTCCCTGCAAAAAGTACGTGTGCATAGATAAGTGCACATAAAATCAAGGTCGAAAGCACCTCATATAGAGAATGATGGGAGGGGTCTGTACCAAGTTAAAGCTATATGCAAGTCAGATGTGTGAAAGACTGGAAATTGTCATCAAAGTGGAGGGAGCTGTTTTGTAAAGGGAGAGAATGGCCTGAATGAAAAGAGAAACAGAAGCTGTGAGATAGCCCTTCAGTTCTGGGTCTAGCAGTTTCTACCCAGGATTCTCATCAGATCCCTGTTTATCTTCCGACAACAAAGTCCTTGGACATAACCAAGCTGGCATAGCCCTCCTGTTTTGCAACCAAACTAGCCAGACCAGAAAAAAACCAATGAAACTGACTTTTCTATGATGAAGAATTATTGCTGTGTCATTTCATATTTCTTTGAGCCAGCATTATGAAGTTTTCCTGTGGCGTGATTGTATCAACAGCAAAAGCTTTCAGAATAAAGTGAATAACCAGCTGTAGTTACTTTTCAACGGCTGCTAACTTCCTTTTTTGTAGGTTGAACACTTTCCAGGCATATCCTATTTTTTAATATTCTAATTTAAGGAAAAAACAAGGAAGAGGTAACTTCAACCTCTCTAGTAGAATTCTCTTTTGTTTTGGTAAATTTTTAAAGTTTTTTAGCTGAAGATGAGGCAGAACTTCGTAAGATTGTATAGCTGAAAAGGATTTGAAGGATTTTCCAGTTCCATGACTTCTTTCAGAAATAAAAAGAACTGGACCCCAATATTGTCTTGCATACCTTGTGTGGTATAATACCCTCCGTTACAGATGAGGAAACAGGCTTAGAGAGATCCAACTCCTTGTCCAAGATCAAAGACGTGGCAAGTGATGGAACTAGGATTTGAACCCAGGTCAAGTCACACTACAAAGGATATGCTGTAATGCTTCCTTGGACTCTTAAGCTCAGGCTGCAGAAGAATGAGGCTTTTACTTTATATTTCTTTCCCCTCATTGGTCTTTTCCTCATCATCTGTTCTAGAAAAGAAGACTGGAAACATATAAGCCCCATTTTTTTGATCCTTGAGCTAGATGGGTTTTCAATATGTCCATCTAGCATCTGCCCCTGTAGCAGTGTAGTCTCAACTGGTTAGCTGTCTTCTCACTGAGCTGGAAAGACTTTTGGCTGTTTAGCCAGCCTTCCTTCCGTACAGAGGCCTTCACGTGACAACATAACTCGGTGAGGCAGAGAAGGATGGTCAGAGCCTGCAGGGGCAGCAGTGATCCACAGTTTGAACAGGAGCATGACTAATACTTGTTTACGGAGTATTTGCAGGGTTGGGCATGGTGAAGACACTGGCTCTAGAAGTAGACTGCTTGGGTGAATCCCAACCCTTTCATTTAATTCTGGAGTGACCTTGGGCAAATATCTACTACCTCTTGAAGTCTCAGTTTCTTTATCTTTAATAAGAGATTTTTTTTTAAAGTATATTCCACATAGGGTTGTTACAATAAGGATTAAAAGTGGTAATGCATGTGACCCTCTTAACACAGTGCCTGGCATGGTAATACTCAATAAATGTTGGCTATTATTTATATGTCTTGAAAATGACTTAGAAAAAATGATAGGAAGAGGGGTGACATCACTCTCTCTCCTAGAATCTTTTATTTTGATTAATTTTAAGTCTTTGAACTGAAAACAAGCTGTAGTTTTATAGGCTTTTATGGCTGAGAAGGATTACTTTCCTTGAAATGATAACTTCTGGGTTTAGCTGAAAGTACCAGTTTTTAAACTGCGATCAATTTATCAGTGTAAAATATTAGTTTCAAAATGTACACAATGTATGTGCATTTTATGACTATGATGAAGACAGGTAGAAGTTATGTTCATGTCCCACTTGTTTTGTTGCTAAACCATTAAATAATCTAAGTATTGTTCAGTCCACACATCTTTTAGGAATACACAAAGTTAATATATTTTTAGATGTATTCTTTTAACATTACTGTGATGTAGCTAGCAGATAAATACTATTCTTTATTTATAACAATACATCTCTTACCTCATTAAATAGAAAATTGGGGCACAATGTTTACTTGCCTAAGTTACATGGATGAATTATGATAAAATTTCTTAATCAAAAAGTTTTTATGATATGGCTTCTCTTGTCATTTATCTTCCCTCTTTTTAGTTAAAAATACTAATGTTTCATTATTTTAAAAAATCCAAAAAAGAGACTGTTTATATTTGGGATTTTGTTTCATTTTTAAGACAGTCTTGCTCTGTTGCCCAGGCTTGAGTGCAGTGGTGTCATCATAGCTCACTACAACCTCAAACTTGTGGGCTCAAGTGATCCTCCTACCTCAGCCTCCCAAATAGGTGGGACTGCAAACACATTCCACCATGCCCAGCTAATTTTTAAAAATTCTCTGTAGAGGCGGAGTCTTGTTATGTTGCCCAGGCTGGTCTCAAACTCCTGGGCTCAAGCCATCCTCCCACCTCAACCTCCCAAAGTGCTAGGATTACAGGCATAAGCCACCATGCCTGGTATGGGACTGTATTATATTTGAAGAAGAGAGACTAAATCCTGTTTTTGTGATGAAGATGGATTAGGGTTTTGATGTTGAATTTTAAACTCATACTTAACATTACGTCTAGGAATTTTCCATATTATCTGCTATTGAGATAAGTACATTGATTTATTAGATGTAGACCATTTAATTCAAAAACAATCAAGTAACTTAGGTTTCAGTAGTTGCCAATGCATAGTATAAGTATTTTCAAACAAAAATTCAATTTTTTTCCCTCTTCCTTAGCATTTGAAGATATTAGTAAAGAATTGCAGTCTATTGCAAACTTGATTGGTTAGGATCAAACTGAATTATTTAAAATTCAGTTTTAATAATGAGGCAGCAATCAGGTGGGGAGAAACCAAAAGAATTATTAAAATTATTTGAAATTTCAAGACCAAAAGTAATAACTAGTATTGGACTAAGTTTCCAGTCTTTTCTTTGGAAGGAACACTCCTTCCAAGCGTGTGCTGTTTCCGTGGTCTGGAACATTGACCCTCCCTCTTCAGCTGTCTAATCCTCACGTATCCTTCTGGGCCCTGCTTTTGTCTTGGTAAAGTCTTCCTAAAACTGGTTAGGTCTCCTCTTTCATACTATGTAGCACTCATCTCTTCTCCTATTACCTGTAGTTTGCCTAGATTGTAAGAATATGGCTATTTATAATTTTTAAAAGCCATGTTCCTCACTTGATTCTCAATTCTGTCAGAGCAGGAACCAAATGTATCTTTTTCACTGCTAGATGTATATTGGTGTTAAGCATCGCTCCATATTTGGAGCTTTTTTGTTTCCTTGAGCTTGGATTACCTAAAATGATAACTATGCTTTTTATAAGAATTATGAGAATAAGAGCTAACATGAAAATTTAAAACATTTAAGTAATTAATACTTACTGACTGGGGTTTTACAATACTTTAGAAATAGTATTCATGATTCTTAATTGAACTACAAGTTTGGAATGGTTTCCTCCACCATGATCGTCTTGGTATCTTCTTGGTGAATAAGGAACATTCAGGTTGAAATGAGCAACTTCTGTAAATTAGGATCTTAAAAATCTTCTATTTTTTCCCCGTAGTTTATATATTTCACAGTTAATCTTGTTGTAGTAGTTTATGTAGTAAAATGGATCTCTTATGATAATTTTTTCATAAAGTATTTTTCAACAGAATTATATTTGAGCACTTGAATGCCTATTTTCTTTTACTGTTAGGCTCTGCAAGATGAATGTCATATATCTTGTCCTCAGAATTTTACCATCTGTAACAGCGACTGCTAACTATTCACCAAAATTTGTTTCCTGTTCTTTTTGGACACATTCTTGCTTGCAGTTACTTGTGTCATGTGGCTGCGTAGTCACTAGTGGAATTTTTGAGTTCTAGCCCCTTCTAGGTCTAGCTCATAAGTCTCCCACGTGTGATTCTCCATTCTTGGCCCTCTTCTGCTGGCTGGTTATTGACGTCCAAGGTGACCTTGAAGTCATGTGTTGAAGATGGGAGAGTTTCTGTTGGACAGGTCAATAAATGACTGCATGGAGCAAAGGCCCCCCCAACCCCGAAACACTTGTATCGGACTAATTAATGTGTGGGTAGCAAATGAACTTCTTGTGTTAACCCGCTGAAAGTTTGGGGTTTATTTGTTATTGCAATTAGCATTATCCTAGACAACTTTTAATAGGTACTGTAGCAGTTCCAGAGTAAATATTTAAATTTTCAAGAATGATTAATTTATGTTTTAATTTGTAATGCATCCCACTTAGAAGAAACATGGTCCCATTCAAAATAGTCTGCTAATTCTTTGTCTTGCTTTTATTATTCCAAATTAGTTGACTCTTCTTTCAACAGCCAACTAACGGCTATTCTGATTAATTAGGCCCTTTGCTTATCCTCCTTCCTCCCACACCGTTTTATAAGGTCACATTTCTGTGTTTACAAATTCAGAGAGCATTTACTCTTATTTATAAATGCAGTAGGAAAAAAAGAAGGAATAAATTTAAAATGTCAACCCTAAGAATTTTTTATATGGTTGACCTGTACTCTGGCAGGTCACTTTTCCAAAGAGTGTCGCTGTCTTGAGAAATTTACCAATATGTGGAAGCTGCTTGGTATTCGACTTAAGTCTAATGCCCAAGCCAGAAATCTGCTCGTTCTTGATCTTGTCTCTCCTCACCGTCTCCACTCCCCTTGGATCAGTCACCAAATGAGGTCAATTTAGTCTCTTAGATATCTTTTCAGTCTGACTATCACCATGCTCTAGTTTAGGCCTCTATTAAGTGTCACGTAAACGCAACTGTCTTTGAACTGGTCTCCGTGACTGCAGTTTAAATGCTCCCACACTGTAGCCAGCATTAGCTTTCTTAAGTGCAAAACTCAACACCTCGTGCTTCTGCTTTAAAATCCTTCAGTGACTGTCCCTTGTTCTTGGGATAAAACGTAATGTGACTTATAAGGCCTTGCAACATCAACGATCAATTTTCCTATTTTCTCTCTCTCACTATCTTTTCTTCCTTTTACTTCTACCATCTTTTCTGTGCACTGTGCTCCAGCCTTCTTTCTGTTCGTTAAACATGCCTGACTCTGTCTCAAGCCTCTCAGCCTCTGTTCCTGCTTTGACCTCCATGTGGAACACTGCTTTTTCCCACTCCTCCTCCTCCACCCCATTGCCTCAATAATTCCTTCCCATCTTTTAGTTCTCAACTTAGATGTTACTTCTGGGATTACTTTCTCAGATACTTGAGGTCTGGGTTAACTGCTCTTCATTTATACTGTGATGTGTCACCCTGCATTCCCTCTATTATAATAACTCCTGTACTGGATTTTCCTTTGACTTGTCTGTGTCCCTGACTAGGCTGTCTGGAGGATCACAGACCATAGTTGTATTGATCACCATTGTATCTAGCACAATAAATACTTGTTAGCCAAATGAGTAATAGGTTGTGTGAGAACCCAGTCTTTGTCAGACTTGTCTATAGAGTGATATTTGAAGCTGTACTAAGGAAGACTGAAGTCATCCTTCAGTCTTGAATATCTTCCAAGTATTGGGAAATCATCAGCACCGAAGACCATTTATAGGAGGAAGATTCAATGCTGGGTGGATGTTAAAGGTTGATCTAACAGGATTTGCTGATGGATTAGATGGTGGGTGTGGATGAGTCATATTTGCTTGGTGAAATTGTTCATGAAAAGATAATGCCACAATTATGGTTAAGGTTATTGTGAGAATTAAATTACATATATGTAAAGTTTATAGTGCTTGGCATTTTGTAGGTACTCAATAAACACTATTTTCCTGTTTCTAAGTGACTTAGTATCTTGTTAAGGCAAGGAAGCTGATGCATTATAGCACGTTACTGTTCCTAAGCAAAACTGTGCAGCAGCTGAAGTTGGTACAAATTTTATACTTTATGTCTACTTCTCTGACTACTACTATGTGTGAGTCAGCTGTTTCCTCTTCCTCCGAATTAAGGGTAGGTAGTACAGCGTAAGAATGAGGAGCATTTACTTTGCTGTCAGACTGGGTTTGAATTGTAGCATCACCGCCCCCAACCTTTGTGACCACTGGCAGGTTACTAGAACTCTTTAGTCCTCATTTTTGCTATATGTAAAATTGGAATGGAAACTCATAGACTTGTGAGGATAAAAAGAGATGATTCTTTTAATACATTTGAAATAGTGCCTAGCACATAAAAAGCACTGAATAATTGTTAGCCATCATGAGGCATAATCATAGCTGGTAACTTCAGCCACTTTTATGTAGTTCTAAATATCTCCTCTGTACCAGTTCTTGAATCTCTGCACTCCTGTCCTCTCACTCATCCTTTGATCTTGTTTTCACTTGGATGTCCCACAGTAAACTCAGACTCAGGATTCAGAACTAAACTTACCAACGTTCCTGTTGAGCCAAGCTTATCTCTTTTTGTAGTAGGATGTGTTGGCTACAGGTGTTAATAGAAAACCCCAATAAAAGCGGCTTAAACAACAAGAAAAGTGATTCCTCTCCTATAACAAGAAGTCTAGAGGTAGAATGGATCCAGGGATGGATGATTCAATTGTGTCTTCAAGGACCCAGGTCCTTTCTATTTCCTGCTTTTTGTCTTGTCCTTTTGGGCTGGCTTTCTTTACCTCGGCATGAAATTTCAGGCAGCGTGAGCATATGACAACATTTAAAAAGGAT